>SCDY01000912.1:0-43609 GCA_004143825.1 Drosophila micromelanica | reverse complement strand
GACATGCCCAAAAAAAAAAAAAAAAAAAAAAAAAAAAAAAAAAAAAAAAAAAAAAAAAAAAAGAATCCCTCTCCAAAAGCTCCTTTGTTTGGCAACCCTCAGACGTCTCTAATCTGATGACAAACACCAAGCTAACTGGGCCGTGAACAAACATTTGCACAGGTCCAAGAACATCACGAACCCACTAACTAACCAGAAAACCGACCGAGCCATCGACCATTTGGCTTATGAGTTGACTGCGTGTCTTTTAATTGAGTCATTAAGAAGCCTGGGCAAACAAAAAAAAAAAACAAAAAGTAGATAAATAAATAAAAATAAAAATATATTAGAGATAAGAAATTGGAAACAATTTCCAAAAATAGCAAATACTCTGCTTTGGACTAAGAAATTTGTTGTACATCTTTTAAAAAACTTAAACATTTATTAACAAATTGTTTTCCAAATAAATTAGAAAAAATTCCCAAAAATAGTAAATACACTGCTTTGGACTAAGAAGACTTCAAAAATACGTAAGCTACTTTTATTAACAAATTCTTCTCGAAAAGTTTTTAACTTAAATTTCTCCTTGTGCAAAACTAGCCTAGGTTCATTTTATGAGAGCTATGAAATATTCAAAACTCTTCTTGAAACTTCCGGTATAATTAGATTAGACGGAAGTTTTTAAAACTAGACGGAATTTTCAACTTTTAAAAACAGTACTCAGGATATTTTTAGTATTCCTGTTTCTTTTAATGATTAGACAAACTCCAGGCTATTAATATCTTAAAAGAGCTTTCCAGGGTTTTAATAAACCGGATGCCTGAATTTTTAAAGCGCCCTTTAAAAGGTCCTAAGCAAATCTGAGGTCTAATCAGAGTCACCTTTTTTTTTGTTTTGGTAACTTTACCAATCTAACCTTGCCGTTAGCCTTTAACCAACAAGGCCACTTTTGAAAGGACCCTGGCAAGTGCAAGGACTCGTCAGAGTTGGTTTTTCTCCTCTTTGCTCAAATGCCTAATAAACTTCAGTGTTAGGAAATTTTATGACCTTTGGGCATTATTATTAAGCAGCAAGTCAACTCATCTTACAAAACTTGAAGCATTATTACAAAAGGTATTTTCCCAGCTCAAAGAGGCAATTGCGGGACGGGGTGGGACAGGGCCGGGCGGGGCTGTCATTGGGCACAAAAAAACGTGAAACTTTGGAGAAGGTTGAGGCAAGTGTTTGTTTGACTTACCTGCAGTTCAGGAAAGCTCTGCCTCACAATAAGGGTCCATAGATTATAGAGAACACATATAGTTAACATCATTAACCAATAGAAGTAAAAATTTTCATCTGGATTAACAACGGAGCGTCGTTTCTGCAGATAGCGTCGTCTACGTTTAACTGTTTTGTCGACGTCACCAGAGGCACTTTCTGAACCCGTGTCTTCAACAGTTTCCTGAAAGTTACAAAGTTGGATTCATGATTATAGTGAGCTGAGCTTTGTGAAAATGTTATCTATAATTTTCTCATGCAATTTTTATTGTGAATTTTCGATCGATTAAAGATTTATGATTTTTGTTACCTGTGTTTCGGGTATCTGTCTAGTTGAGAAACGCTTCAAGAATGAGTCTTCGCGCTTGAGCGGTGGTTTCTTCTGAATGGCCGATGAGATTTGTACGGTGGTGCGCAGTTTCATCCAGCGCTGATTCGAGCGTGTCCTGTACGAGGATATGCCACAAAATAGACACGTTCAAAGATCACAAGTCATCGATAAATCGAACAACTCTGCTTTAACTAAACTACAACTAACAGCTACTGCGGGGTTTCAAACTCAAAATATCAAGCAACTACGGGAAGTGGAAACTTCTCAGGCAGAGAATGGGATCAATATATATAGAGAGAGAAAGAAAGAGACAGACAGAGAGATAAAGATAGATAGAGATAGAGATAGAATAGAGAGACTTAAATGCAACATAGCGGTTAAATGCAAAGCGTGCGCTTACGTTTGAGGTTAGGGTTACATCTAGCTAGATCTACAACTAGGGTGCTATATTTGCATTTAGATCAAAACTTACGCAACACGGAAACACTTACGCAATGCGTGGTAGGAGCAATAAACATTCATTAAACGGTAAACGGTAAACCCAAAAGCCGTAACGGCAATGCTAACGTCTAACGGGCAACGGTTAACGGTTAACGGCTAACGGCTAACGGCTAACGGTTACAGACACACACACATAGAAAAGCACGCACTAAAACAGATGCTGAGTTGTCAGGTGCTGGTTTATGGCTAGGTTACGGGGAACGAGGGTGATTTCTTTTCTGTTTGCAGGAGACGTCTTGACGGAGACAACTGACAGCTGACTGGATAATAGGAGGAAGTGGGCCTAAAAATGGAGAAGTGGTTGGAAATGGGAGAAGTGAATGCGAAAACCAGCCAGCCATGTGCAGCTGCGTCTCCGTCATCGTTGTTGGCTTCCTTTTGGCGTCTCCCATCTAAGTTTCAACGCTCTAACCGCAATCAGGCATGCAAAAATGGCAAAAGTATTTATTTGTACATTTTCATCTCATTTTTTTTTTCTTCAGTATATTACGCTTTAAGTGTTGTCGGTTTAAGCATAGGCAGTTAGTATAGACATATATATACACCGATTGATAGATTTAAAAGCAAGCAAGCACAAGAAATGAGTGAATGATTGAATGGAGAAAATGAATAGCAAATGGAGGGAAAATAAAATTTAAGGCTGAAACTACTAATGCAGTAGTTTTCCTTAAAATCTGGAATTGCATTTGAACAAAAAACAAAAACATAACAGCCAAAGGGCAGACGAAAAATTTTGGCCAGAACTTGCTAAAAGCTCTGTCAAACAACTAAAATAAACACAAAATTATTGCAAGTGGAGGAAAAAAACAACGGAAAAGAAATCAATATAAGTAGCAAGAATGCAACAGTCGGGCATGAACGACTCACAGATACGCTGTACCAAATTTGTTAAGACTTCTTTGGAAAACAATGTATATAATATAATTATATTAAGATTAAATTATATATTTTTCTTTATAATTCAGCTGTTTGCCTTTTTAAGTTCATAAAGTGCCAGACATAGAACAGTTTATTATCATTTATTTATAGGCATTTTTAATCAATGCAAAAAATTTGAGAAATTTTAATTTCTTAACAATATTTCGATATCAAATTGGTACAGGGTATTCAAATGCGACTACAACAAGGCTACTAGTGCAAATGGAATGCTGGGTATGTGGAACTGGGTATTTGGGGAATTGGGGATCTGGAACTGAATAAGCATCTTAAGAATTTTTGGCTCTTGATTTTGTTGTTCTTGCTGAGGGGTATCTTTTGGATGAATTTTGTTTTTTTTTTGGCTTTTGTTTTTCTCAAATTGCCAACATAAGTCTAAGTAGAAACTGCCTTGCTAAGCGAATAAATAACTGCATTATATATGTATGTATGTATGTACATTCGATATATGGAAATGGTATTAAATATACAAGTAGTTTAATAATAAGCATAGTATTTTATTTAGTATATTTTTAACGCTTAGTTATGTACAAAACGCATTTTGATGTGATGTGTTTTATTCGTTTTTTTTTATTTTTGTTTATGTTTATATAATTGGCTTATTGCACACATACAAAGCGATTTTTATAGCATTTGCACACATACAGATTTTGGTATTTGTTTTTGTTTTTTTGGTTTTTTTTATATACAATTCAAATGCCAAACTACATTTTATGTGATTTATTTTATTGAGCAATATTCTTTGCAAATTTTTGCAATTTTTCTGTGCTATTTACAGCATTTTCTGAGTAATTTTTGTTTTTTGTTTTTGGTTAATGCTACCTAATATTACGCATACGTCATGTGGTACAAAAGCAGAACGCAGCTTGCAATGCGGCTAGCTAAAAGTAAGAGAAACCAAACCAAACCAAAAAGAAACCAGAAAAGAAAGAAAAACAAGAACTAGGCGTGGCATGTTCTTTATACACGTGTGATGTATGCGTGGGTGTGTGGTTGGGTGTATCTATGTGTGTGTGTGTGTGTGTGTCTGGGTGTGGGTGTGTGTGTGTGTATATAGTTGTATGGCTGCCAAATGCTCAACTTGGGTGCTTGCATTAGGAAGCATTTGGCAAATGGCAACTACTCGTATTTTTGTGAACTATTGGATTACCAAAATTAAGTGTATATCTTTGGTTGTGTATGTGTGTGTGGTTGTGGTTGTGATTTGGGTTTGGCTCGCTTGTTAACCCAGTTAACAAACGAAAAACAAAAAGAAATGTATGCTTGTTTAAGCTGTTTTTGTCGGTTGCTTTTTCTGTGGGGCCCAACGCAATTGTAAAATTAAGCGCTCCGCATGCCAATTAGATGCAGCTCAATCATCATCAATCATGATCAATCATCAGCATTATCATCAAGTTCATTATCATACTCATTATCAATACTATCAATATTATCATTATCCAAATGAATTTTTGCAACATAATCAAAAAGCGTAGCTAAGTTCGTGTCTCTATGTGTTTGTGTATTTAGATGTGTGTGTGTGTGAGTGTGTGTGTTGCGTGTATATTTGTTGTGCAGAGCGTGAGAGTTAACCAAGAGTTGGTAACAAACGCAAGGGACTTACCAATCGGAATCTGGATCCGAAGCTCCATCTCCGATACGCGATTTCCTAAACGAGTTGCGAAATTTTTGTTTGGTTTCATTTCAGTTTTTTTTTTTGTTTATTTTTTGTGCAAAACATTTTTTAAATTGTTGTGATTGTTGTTGTTTGTTTGTTAAATTGATTGTTGTTGTTGTCATTAGACGCAGTAGTATTTATGTTCAGATGATAGAGAGAGAAGTAGACACAGCGTAAGAGATAGATAGATAACTTTGATTGAGCGATTGAACCAATCAGCGCTCGGCAGAGGTGCAAGAGAGTAAATTTAAGAGTTCAACCAAATAATATATTATTATATTTGTAGCCATCGTTAAACACTGCAAAATGCTTTTGACCCATAAACACGGAGCTTACTATGGTACTCAATATAATTTAATCGTAATAAAATACCTAAAACTATTTTCAGTAGTTAAGGATAAAAATTTGTAAGTTTGTTTGTTATAATCTTTTGGAATGTAACAATTTCAATGAAACACACTCTTTTATATAAAATATTCTAGTTCATGTCCTCAAAATGCAAGAACATTAAAATCAGGTTCAATTCAAATAAGTGGCGTAGTCGAAGTAAACATTTTAAAATGCCAAAATCCCAAGTCTATTTAAACATTTTCTATTATGCGAAAACCATTGAAATAGTTCCAATAACATTTTAATTAATTTTTTTTATATTTATATAAATTTTTATCAAAAATTCGGAAGATTTAAATAATTTGCCATTTAAATCAACTCGATGACCAAAGAGTTTCAACCAGGGAGTGATCACTGTGCTTCATTCCAGTTAGCTTAGTTAACCATTTAAAAGCAGCTGCTTCCACAAGCAAAATATTGGATTAAAATGTTTGTTAAGCGTATTCAATTTTTGGCACAATGAAATTCTTTCATTTGCTTTGTTGACTTTTTCGCTCATTTTGTTGCAACATGACTCGAGGAACCATTTTCACGCAACTGCCAATATACAGAGAGGAAGTGAAAGAGACAGAGAGAGAGAGAGAGTGCGAGAGAGAGAGAGAGAGCGAGAGAGCGAGAGAGGCAGGCAATTCATTTAACGGTCAGCTCGTTGACTTGGCTTTTGGCCCTTTCTTTTATTTTGCCTTTTGTTCTGGATTTTTGGGCTCTCATGCGGGCTGTGTGCCACGAAGCGTAAAAAAGGCTTGCTGTACGATAAGATTACGCACACCCACAAACACACACGCACACGCACACAGATTTTCGATTTATAATAAATTGAAATGGAGCTTGTTAGTTTTCTGCTCACACACAAAATTCGAAGCTAAAGTTTTTAAGCTTTTTTGTGGCTTGCTTCACCTATTAAATACTGTTTTTTATTGCACCACAAATCATCAGAAATTGCTTAATGGCTGCATAATGCCGGTTTTGCTGCTGTTGCCTGTTGCCTGTTGCCCGGCGGCATCAGCATCAGCAACGGCATCGGCATCGGCATCAACGTTTTAGGCTCAGCTTCAGCTTCAGTTTCAGATTTCAATTAACGCTTTGGCACCGCTGTAGATTGCACCATTTGGCCATTTTGGCAGTCACGATTGCGGCTGTCACGCCATGACATGGCCGATAACAAATTTTACCACAATGACTGAACAAACGGGAAACGTTGCGTTGCGTTTGCCTTTCGATTTGCCCTTCGTTCTAGCCGCAATAGCCACTTGACTCCAACGGTCAGTCATGCCAGTCATTGTGGCCAGCTGCTCTCCCCCTCCCACTCTCCCACTCTCTCCCTCTCTTTCATTCTCGCTGTGTCCATGTTAATTGCCCGGGCTGAGGGCCTTCTGGTACATGGAAGAACAACCAGACAAATGAGCTCCATGGGCATATTTGCTCATGTTATTTGACTGGAGATTAAATACTATTTTATTCAGCCCTAACCTTTTGCGATGGCAACATTAAAGCCACACTCTTTAGTTGGCAGCACTAATTAAGGCATAAGTTATTTTTATTTAAATTTGATTTTAGTTCAAGTTAATTTACTCTTTGGTTTGCTGCTGCATTTTCAAATCTATTAAATTAATCAAAAATTTAACTGTTAGCAAATATTAAAAAAAAAAAATTAAAAAAAACTAAAACAAAATGCATTTTATTATTTTCTAAAAATCTGAAACGCGATATCTGGTGGTATATATCCAATATATATGTATATATCTCCCAAACGTAATAAAATAAGTCAGATATGTGATTCTACTATAAAAAACTTCTCACTTTACTTCTCAATTCTTTCTTGTTAAATGTTTGGTTTATGACGTTTCTTATGGCTTAGCCGTTAGTTTTCTTAATATTTAAATTTTAAAATAATTTTGAATATTTTACAGACTTTTGACTTTCATGAATACTTAAAACTTTTTCTTGGCTAGATTATTTGTTAACTCAAAGTCAAATAACTTATTTAAATGTTGCTTATGAATAATTATGAATACATGAGCATATTCATAGTGTATAAAATGAATGTATATCTACAGAAGCTGCTGTCAAGTACAGTCTGCATAGCTGATAGTCCAGTCACGCCCACAGATGGCGCCACACTCAAAATGATCAAGCAAGTGCCGAACTTAAGAGACACTTGTCTCTGCAGTTTTCGCTTTCTCTCTCTCTCTCTCTGTCTCTCTTGACACAAATGCCGCATATGCAACAAATGTCAAATGGCTGCCAGCACATTTGCAATTGTGTGTGTGTGTGTGTGTGTATGAGTGTGTGTGTGTGTGTAAGTGGCAGCTCAAGTGGCACTGAATTAAAACACAATCGCATTGCGGCAATCAGATCGAATACGGAATATTTCGATTGTGACTGTCTGAAGACACTTGCGATGCCTCAAGGAAGACAGAAAGCGAGTGAAAGAGAGAGGGATAGCGAGAGTGTGAGAGAGAGAGAGAGAGATGCCTTACATCTTGTTTGGCAATAGGCAAAGTTCACAGCAGAATATGCTGCACAACATTTCTAGGTCGTTTGACAGTTTCACAGTTCAGCTGTGTGTGTGTGTGTGTGTGTGTGTGTATGTGTGTGTGTGTGTATGTTTCAACAGAAATTTGCAATTTTCTAAATTCAAATTCTTTGTAAGTTGTCATTCAGAAGGCAATTTCTCATTTGGCATGCACAATGCCAAAGTATTGTAGCATATGCATAGGCGCAGCTAGCTGTGTGTGCATGTGTGTGTGCATGTGTGTGTGGGTGTGTGTGTATATGTGTCAAAAGTTCGCCTACAATGCAGCAGGCAGCTTAAACATATCGATTCTCTTTCTTTACACACACACACACACATTCGAAGGGCACTTTAACTTTTGTAGTTTGCTAAGATTTTTTCATTAGTTTTTTGGCCAAAGTTGTCTATGATGTATGTGTGTGTGTGTGTGTGGGTGTGTGTATGTGTGTTCAGTTGCACTTTGGCCCCAGCTTTATAAACTTTTTGCCGAAAAAAGGACAAGCACAAGACGCAAGTGGATAAAACGTTAAATGTAAGAAAGTGGATAAAAAGTAGTCGACAGCTGCTGATTAACAATGAATGCTGTGCAAAAACACCCTGTGTGCGTGAGAGAGAGAGAGAGAGAGAGAGAGACACGCTCACCCTGTGCCGGCTTAAGAAGGTTTTTTTTGCAATGATATCAAAGACAAGATTGCGAAAACTGGTTAGAGGAGCAGCCTTTGGCTAAGATTGATATATAAGAAATATATGTGTTTGATATACCCTGTAAAAAATACATTTGGCCTTGATTAATCATAAAGCGAAGCAAAAGTAGAAGGGAAAACGTAAAGGTGGTAGAAGAATAAGCCTGAAAAAGAGAAATATTCGCTTCAAGGTCACTTCGAACATCCTGTGTAGATGAATATACCAAAGATATCAATCGCAAATACAAGAGTATTAAAGAAAATGTTATTATAAGAGTGAGAGAAATGAACGTAACGTAACGTAACGTAACGTAACGTGCTTGAAGATCCCTTGTGTTGTAGCTTGAAAATATTGTGTATTCGATCAACGAGTTTTCTTAATGACAAAAGAGAGAGAGAGAGAGAGAGAGAGAGAGAGAGAGAATGACGAGTGAGTGAGACGGCAAACAGTTAAAGCACAGAGAGCGAAGGGTTAACAATTGAACCAGAGGGGGAACTATGAGAATGAGAGTGAGCGAGATGGGATCATGGTCGGGCATACGGTAAATACAATATTTCATAGACACGATCCCAATTATATATGTATGTAGTATTATATGTAGCATACATAAAAGTGAGTATATATATATATTGTATATCTGTAACACATACATACACATAAGTATATGTTTGACGGATATTCGTCTAGAGCAGGAGACAGAGAAAGAGAGAAGAGAGCGTGAATGTGAGTATGAGAGAGAGAGAGAGAGAGAGAGAAAGAGAGGTACAGTACACACCGACTAAAAACTTTTCTTTTTCTTTTTTTTTTGCTTATGTATTAAAAGAAGGCAATTATAGAGAGAGTGAGAGAGAGAGAGAGACATTTGGTTAGGTTTTGAGATTTGTTGGTTGGTTACATAACACGGATTTTGGATTGGATGGAGGTTTGATTAAGACACACACACACACACACACACAATGCAAAATAGAAATAGTACGATTAGCAATCATAACGTTAGATAGTTGCTTGATTAGTTAATTAAGTTAGATAAGTTTTAGTTGTAATTTAGGTTTTGAGTTATAGTTATAGTTTTGGTATAGCTTAGTTAGTTGGGTTCTTGTACTGTATGAAAAAGCTGTAAAAGCACCGTTCCTCTTAATGCGCCGCAATGAACAGTAATACGCCATAACGGCACGCAGGCTCTTCCATTTTGTTGCCTGATTGTGATTGCCGCCATTTGTGTTGTTGTTGCCGTTGTTGTTGTTGTGGTTGCTGTTGCTGTTGTTGCTGTTGCTGTTGTTGCTGTTGCTGTTGCAGATGCTGATGTTGCTGTGGTTGCTGTGGTTGCTCATCAGCTCCTCGGGATGTTCGCTGATGAACGAGGAGAGCGTCTTTACCTGTGCACAGCTGGCGGAGCTCATTATGCGGCTACCGCCAGCTGCACCCTGTACAGCACCCTGTCCACCCTGTGCCAGTGCCAGCGAATAACAGCTGCCGTCCGAGGACGGACTATTCAGATGCAGCCGCACCTGACGCCGCTGCCGCGTTCGCTGTCCCACGTCCGAATTCAGGGATTCGTGCTGTTGCTGCTGCTGCTGCGCCGGCGTTAAAATAAGTCTATCCCTCTCTGTGTAGAACCTTAAACTATTTGTGCAATTGCTTTGCGCACTGGTCAGCGATGAGTTGCCCGATCTTCCAATTGGGCACAATTTATCGTTAAATATATTGCAACAAAACAAACGAAAAAAAGAACAACAACAGTTATCGAAAAGTACAAGGTACACATATGCGACCATATGCGGTTAAAAGTAATACCCTTGCAGTGAGCTAAAATGTACCTAATATTTTCTTTTTTTTTTTGTTATATATATATAATATAGATTTTTTTTAATTAGTAGCAAAGAGATTAATCCTATCAAATTTCAATGCTTTTTATAAGCTGACCTATATTTTCCTAGTACATCTTATTCAAACTGAATAAGCTTGTTTCTATCTTTAACTTAACTTTTTCACATTACGATTATGTGCTCTATATATTCAAATTTAAAATCTAATAAGCTAACAAATGAACTAGACCGCGTTCACAGTAAATAAGAGATAGATTTTATCAATTTTTATCTTGGTAAAAAAAGTTTTGATGTATCTAGTTTTAAGAATTAGAGGGATAAATATTAAATAAATTTGGCAAGTTCATAAAATTGGACATATTCATTTTGTATACGGGTATAAAAATAACAAACTAAGCTTTTTAAATACCACTTGGAATAGCTTTTGTTAGGTTTGCTTAAAGGAAGATGCGTTTTTTTTCGGATAACAATTTAAAAAAAATCAACTTCAAAACAAGAGAGATGGTCTCAGAAACAGGTCACAATATTGGCATATTATCAACAATTGAGATTGGGGACTCATTCTGCAAGGGTATTCATGCTTCGGTGTGCCGAATTCGTGCGGTTTCGCATTCGCTTTGTTTAGGTGTAGTTTCGGGAATCGTGTGCATGCGAGTAAACGTATCGCTGCGATAACAAGGCCCAATCCCAATAACCAATACCACTTACATTTCTCAACCCACGGTCAAATCAGGTAATAGTCCAAAACTGCTACTTACACACACACACACATACAGACACCACCACCATATTGGCTTCGAAGTTTTGGCCAACAGCCATGACATAATTCACTTAACTAAAGCCCATTTGGCTCGGCATTGGCACGGATTTGCAGCGGATACCACGTGAAGCTGCCCGCAATTGCCGCCAAAAAAAAAAAAACAAAACGCCCGGGAAACCGAAAGGGACGCACAACTGAGCTATAGTTGTCAACTAACTAATCGTAACTGGCAAATGGGTCTCCAGGGACCCGAGGTTAATTCATAAAATCACTAAACAAACTGAAGCCCACACAGACACAGAGCTAATTATTTCTATTAGTTAATTTCCATTATGTCATCACAAATCAGAGAGAGAGCTCAGCCCGAGCTATATATATATATATATATTTTTTTTTTAATAGTTTTGGAGCTATCCAGCTGCGATTTTCGTACCCTACACCTAGATACATAAGTAATATATTTTATTTAATTATTTAGTATATATTTTAAAATAAAACTCGTTTTGCACGCCAGATATACAATATTGACTTATAATGTAAATTTGATGACAACCTGTT
This sequence comes from Drosophila micromelanica, assembly GCA_004143825.1. Taxonomy (NCBI): domain Eukaryota; kingdom Metazoa; phylum Arthropoda; class Insecta; order Diptera; family Drosophilidae; genus Drosophila; species Drosophila micromelanica. The sequence continues at coordinate 32,215 of SCDY01000912.1, read as the reverse complement.
GTTCCTGAGTATCATAATCACAGTCAAGCCAATTCAAGCACTCTTAACTCTTAACTCTTTAGCTGCACAATTAAAAACAACAACACCCAATCATGGCTTGCGTTGGACTTGTTTACTGTGCCATTAGCGGATCTCCCACAGGGCTAACAACCCCTTTGGCGCACATAAGCCGCAGCATAACAAGGGCAGCTTAATGTTGGTCGCTAATTGCTGTTGATTTAACTGGCTGATAATAATAGATGAATCTATTTGGATCTGATTGCTACCCATTTTTCACAGTTCACATAAATGAATTTTCCATTTTCCATATTCAATTTGTGTTGGCAAATACGAGAGTTAATTGCGAGGCAAAGAAAATCAACAATAAATCGAGTGTAAAACTTGAATAAAAATCAAACAAACAATAAAAAAAAAAAAACAATGTATGTGTGTATACAAATGGGAGTAAGAGTACAAATACGAATTCGGGTACAAGTACATGTACATATATGTATGTGTCAATATATCAGTATTCAACTGCGAGTACCAACAAAATGAGAAATCAAAAGCAGCTGCGAAGCCCAACAAAGTATGCTACGATTTTTTTTAGCGTATTTTATTTTTTACTGTTAGCAATCAATTATGCGCTTACTGATGTACGTTAGTGTGTGTGTGTTTGTTAGAGGTGTTTGTGTATGTGTGTGTGTTTGTGTTTGTGTGTGTATGGGTGTAAATAAATGTATAGACTGCTTGGATTTTAACAGCAGGTTATATTTATAGCTAATGTTCGTGTTAACTTTACACGGAGAGCGCATTTCAATTATGGTTTATTATATGAGCTGCTTTTTATGCCCTACACTCTTAATACCCTTACATCAGTGGAAATGCCTTAGGCTTTAATAAAGACATTGCATAAACTATATAGCGTTTATACACAAGCTGCTTTATCATAATCATATCTAATTCTATCTGATTCTATAACTTTCTCAAAAAAATGGAAAATTTAATGAAAGAAATTGAAACAAAACTTTATCTAAATTTATGTTATTTTAAGCTTTAAAATGTTGGATTCTATACAGCCTGTGCTTTAACCGGATTCCTTAAATATTATTGAAAAGTTGATGTATATATTTGATATATATTTACAAAAGCTGTTGGAGTTTGCAGCTTATCAAAATAACCAAAGTTTTGAAAGCCGATTCTAGAAAGCCCCTATTAAGTAAAAAAAAATTATTAAACTATTTATAAAATAATGTTGTACTATGATTTTGTTTATAGATCTTATATACATTGTGTTAACTTCATAATTTTAGATTGTAACATTTTTGGAAGATTATTTGAAAGCTGTTCTTGCTTAAAGGAAACTGCTTTGGTTCTGAAAGGGTTTTGCATGCTCGGCATAAAAAAGTTACAGCTTTTGCATTTATACCGTTATTACAAGAGTGTTTTTTTTCTTTTCTCTTCTTTTTTTTTTGTTTTGTTATTTGTCAAGCTTTTAACTTGTCACTTTACAAAGTTACAATTTGTACATACTCATGTATGAGTTGGTGTGAGTGTGTGTGTGTGTGTGTGTGTGTGTGTAAGAGTGATGGTGTGTGTGTGCAAAGACAATATATATTGTTTATATTGTCTTTGGTGTGTGTGTGTGTGAGTGTCAATGTGTGTTGGCATAAACTTACCGCTGACTGGGACTCTTGCTATCCGATGAATGCGCCGCACTGTTATTGTCATCATCGTTGGCCAGAGCGGCAGCTGCTGCCGCCGCCGCCGCCGCTGCCGCTGCTGAGGCGCTGCCGCTTTTATGATGTCGCTTGTGATGGCCGCCGCTGCCGCTGCCATCCGCTGGGGCGTTGCTGCCGCCTCCTCCGCCGGAGCTGCTGGTGCCCGTCGGGCTGATGACGTCCGTGTCGCTGTTGCAATCGAGCCTGTTGCAATCCTTTGGAAACTTGCCGCCATGCTCATGCGTTTCCATCTGTCAAATTCAAATTAAAATACCAAAACAACAAAAATATAAATTTAAGTATACAAACAGTTCAAGCTCTGTTCTCTCATTCATTTTGTAAGCCATTTGGGTGCCACTTGACTATGCGTTCATTAAATAATCATATTTTACGCTTATCGCCCGCCCACACTCGCGGCCACGCCTTCACGCTAAAACTGGCGTCTAATAATTAAAATTTAATTTTGATTACTTCTGGCACGCTGGCAAAAGTATTAAAACTTCTACATCAAATAACTAGCCGAGAAGAGAGAGGCGAATAGGCTACAAGGATGGGAAGGGGGTTGGGGAGGGTGCCAAAAGGACCTTCTGTGCACAGTTATTATGGAGCGACCCCATGTTGCCAATAAGTCAACTTGTGCGCTTTGTTGTCCATGAATAAAACCAATTAAATATCATTCTGGGAATAGCCATTTTTTTTTATTTTTTAATTAGCCTAACAAGAAATTAAATACGAAAAATACATATTTAACAAATATACATAAATAAATCAATTAATGAGTTCAGATAACGCTAAATAGTAATTAAAAGCTAATTTAATTGTAAAAAAACATACACAGAGGGAGAAATGACAAAAAGATGGAAAGAGTGAAAGGATAAAAGCATATAGAAAAAAGACAACTTTACAAATATAACTTTTTTCATAACACTCACACACAGGCATTACTTGAATTCATGAGAATCGCAAAGAGCGGTCTTAATTGCTTTGCTAGAAAATAAACATAAAGCCGCAAAACCACAGATAAAATTCGTTCGAATCAGTTTGGCGTTTATAGTCAAACATGTGTATCTAGGATGTAGGATCTATCAAAAAAAAGTATAGAAATATTTAAAATACATTTTCTATATATATAACGACAGATCTGAGTGCTTAGGGTATCTACTGTCAACTGTATCGCATCATCATAATTCACATTTTACTTTAGAATCAAACAGAAACAGTCCATACACAGAGGGCGCACTCACAAAATTTCGTATATCGTATATCACAAAATATGTATTCTCAGATGTGGCTAAATGAGGAAAATGTTATCATGGCAGCCAAACAGATCGACAAACCTGCTGAGCAGCCAGAGAAAGCTACCAAAATCGATCAGCCTGCTGAAAAACGTAATTATCAACTTCTTGGCCAAATAAAACACGCGAAAATAGTAGGCCAAATTAAAAAGCCCCGCAAATTGGCATTCATTCAAGACGATAACACTGACCAAAACAAGTTAAGGAAGAAGAAAAAGGTACTACATACATAAATATATATATGCATATATATTTTTCTTAACATTCGATTTTCAGTCATATTTAGAAGATGAAACTCAAGTCCAAAGCGGTAATGAGGCCAAGGCAACCAAGGTTAGGCCAAGACTCAAGGCCGCTGCACATATCGAACAAGATCGATATCCTCGGACATATTTTAATGATCTAATCGATAGCGAGCAATTGCTGAAAAGTGTAAAATACCAGATAGTCAGAGAATGCACATGTCTGAATAGAATCAGCGAATTTGCCCGTCTTATTAACTCCACACAGGAGCCTAAATTCATAGACATATCGTCTCGCACTAAACAGAGTGCATTGAATATCCTTTACGAACTGGTGTCCATTCTGAGTCTGCTTTTTCTGGGAGGTCTGCTCCTAATGTGCTTCCTGTGCCCTAAGCCAAAAGAAACTAGCTACTTTCAATGGCTTCTGAGCAAACTATATTTCTATTTTTTCCATCGTACTTGTAATTGTACTTGCAGTTAGGATATATTCAATTTATTGTTAGAAAAACAATTTTTTTTTAAATCTTCAATTATTATATTATTATTTCATTATATTTTTTAATGAAAATTTAACGAAACCTTAAAAATTGGATTCGTAAATTTTCGGAATGACCAAAATTTAAGAAAGAAACATCATTGTGGTTTCCACAAATACCTGCAAATACCTTTGCATTCCGTATTCACCCACAAACCAAATCCCAATTTGGAAGAGAAAGATGAACTGTGATTGAGATCAAGAGAAAAATTCCTTTTGCACATGAGGCGTAAAACAAATATGTGAAAAGAATTTGCTGAGATAGCAAGCCCCAAAAGAGCTAACAATAAGTAAAATTGTTACAAAATACATAATCCAATGCATGAGGAATGATTGACAGATTCACGTCACTTATTTGGAAAAAAAAAAACAAATATTTAAATTTAACACATTTTACAAAATTTATTTGAAAGAAATTAGAAAATAAATGATAATTCACCAAAATTTTGTGAGACAAAAAAAATCAACGTAGATAAGAAAACTTTGAAGAGATGGAGATGTTAAAGCAAACTTATTTGCACACGTTCCCCAAGAGTCTCTTAATTTATCTGGGACAATAACAGAAACCCAATTTTGAACACATTCCACAAAGCCATTTGAAAAACTTTTCATGTTATTCAAGTGGTTTTGCGGCACAAAAGTGGGACAAATTGTGTGCTTAATTGGCAAACGGATGAAATGCAGTGTAGATTTTGTTGTGAGTTGTGTGCGCTTTAGTGGGGCATAACCGCATAACATATCCAACATTTTGGGATTGAATATTTCGCTAGTCGACTCGCAGCGCAAATCTCCCCTCCTTGAACTGAAGACGTTTTTGGCGGCGGCTGCGGGTCGCGGAGTTTGCGGACAGACATGCCAATTAAATGTGCCGCAAAACTTGATTGGAATTCGTTGCGGTTTTTGGGCAGCTGTAAAATGAGCACAGCGTCAATTCCATAAATATTGATGGGCTTAAGTTTTAAGTGTCTAAAAAAACACTAGAAATAATTCTTCTATTCTGCCCTCACTTTTCTACACATGGAGCTCTCTCATGGAAATTGAAATTGATTTAATTAAGCGCTGGCAAATTGTAAATACGTGAAACTGTCATATACTACTTCCCCTATTACAAGCCATATCCGTCAATATCCTGTCGCATAAACCAAAAAAAAGAAGAAGAGAACAGAAATCGTTCCATTCACAACGCAGTTTCATGGCAAACAACTTCTGCATGAGTGCATGCCAGCAATTTGTGCACATTTTTATTATAAGTACGTAATTCGACCCAATTTTCCCCATACAATGTGATGTTCAATTGGGGATCAATAATGCCCTTTAGAAAGGTCAGCCGAAACGAATTGAAAATGCCCTACGCAACCCCACGAGGTGAGCTGATAGCTAAACTGAAAAGAAAAGAAATGTTTTGTATCGAGAAGCAAGAAGCAAATAGAGAAGTTCGGACAAAAATCAAACTGAGTATTTGATCAAACGTTAAAAGTGCAAAAACAATATTTTCTGGGTAAAAGCAAGAAGCGAAGTGAAAAGCAAAAGAAACTGAAAGTAAACCAAAAAGAAATACAATAAGCAAATCAAACTCAAATCAAGCTAACAAAAAGGAAATGCATGTAAATAGAGAAGCAAAAACCAAAACAGATGCTGGGTTGTGAGACGAGTTAAGAAGCCTGTAGAGTTTAAGTAAAAGCAGTAGCCTTTGCAATTCAATAATATTAAACTTTACACTTTGAGAAAAGTTATACAAAAAAATTCAGCTCGCTAACCCTCTGACAGCTGGCAAGTTGACAGCAAACAAAACTTCTAACGCTTCTCGCTGCTCACAATGAACCTTGAATTACATCATTTTCTTTCTTCTGTTTTTGTTTTATGCATAAAGTCAACAACTTTTCGCGCAACTGCGACACCCTACCACAAAATACCTATAAAGTCTTCCCTCTCCGCCCTACACCCCCTTCGTTTCCTGTAACTCAATGATGGGGCTTACCAAATGCGAACATTAAATAAAATCATGGCCCACAAAATATTGGTATGCTTTCATTTTAAAATGTTGCCTTGCCAAAAAAAAAATTTTTAATTATACCTAAAAAAAAATACATAAATTAATAAAAAAAAAGAAAAAGATGCAGAATAAAAATGGATAGCAAATTATGAACAAAAGTCTATCAATTAAGCAAATAAGTCAAGGTAAAAGGTATGACACTTTTAAATGTATCTAAAACTTATTTATAAAATATTATTTATAAAAATTGTTGGATAGTAAACAATATTTACAATAGTAAACAAATTTTTGTATTTTAATTTACACATTTAAATAAATAAAATATATAAAGAAAAATGTTTGATTTAGCTAAGATATTTTCGAGAACTGTGCATGTTAACTTTTAACAAGAACTGAAGAATATAAACATTTCTATATGCTGTACTCTTTAAATAACTATCAAACAGTAGACACAATTGGAGAATAAAGTTTGTTTTAAAATGAAGAATGAATAAAGAAGAAGCACAGCCGCTGTGTCTGTCCAAGGCTGTATTCCAATCACTTTTAGTTATTCTTAATTTGTAACTTATTGTTGCCTGTTAAAGGGTATCTCCTAGTCGGACCCACTTTATTTGTGTTTTATCATAGTTTTCACTATTGCTCGTTTGGTTTATTTTATGATGTTGCTTTTGGGGGGAAGGGAAGGGCTCTGTTCTGGCACTTACCGTATATAGGCCCGTTGCAGTGGCTGCTGCCGCTGCTGCCGACGATGAGGAGGAGGATGCTGCGGCGGCGCCAGTGCTGCCGTAATTGAGCTGCGAGTGATAGCCGCTGGAGAGGATCTTCTTGTGTGCGGATGCATGCGCCCGATACGCGCTGACGCTCAGTTTCATATTGTCACATCAACTCAGAGCCGGGGCCGCAGACCACCAGCTGGCATCGGCAGCACCGCCAGCGAGCACCACCAGCGAGCACCACCGGTGCACTCGTCTCACTTGTCGCCTCTTTGATTGGGCGTGGCACGCTGTCGCTTTCAACAATTGTGCGTGTGTCCGTCCCTGTGTCTGCTTCTGTGTCTGCCTTCAATTGAGCCCAATTGAGTGCCCAAAGGCGTTGGCTGCCTGACAACAACAATAACAATGCTCCAGTGACCACGGCTCTGTGAGGGGCAGGGGGCGTGGCGGGCTTAGAGCTCAGCGGCAGTTGAATGACAAAAACAATGCGCACTTGTTTTTTTTATCGCCGCTTTTGTGTGTTTAGTGAAGATGTCGCTGAAGTTGAAGCGGCTGTGAATGCTGTGGGAGCTGTGGGTCAGAGAGGGGCGGGGGGGCAGGGATTGCCAACCAGCTGCTGTTTGTGTTGTGTTCTGGGCCTGAATGCGGCCGCTGTTCAGTTTTTAGTTGGCCATAAATGTTGCTGGCTTTGTTTGTTGTTGTTGTTGTTGTTGTTGTTGTTGTTGTTGTTTGTGTGCCTGGGCGTGTCGCGTATGTTGTCCTTTTTGGGGATACGAGCGGAGTATCCTTCGTTCTGCTTGTTTTTTAATTGCTCGCAATTTGGGGTTTTAGTGCTTCACAGTTATGTCTTGTTGTTGTTGTTGTTGTTGTTGTTGCTGTTGTTTTTGTTATTGTTGTTAAGGCCTCATGTCACTTTAGTTACAAGTATCTGCTGCTCTTTGTTGTTGCTGCTGTTGCTGCTGTTGTAGTTGTTGCTGCTGTTGCTGTTGTTGTAGTTGCTGTTGTTGCCTGTGGCAAAGAACGTTTACAAATGATTTGATTAAAGTTGATATTAATTAAGTTGGTCAACATTTAAGTTTATCTTGTTTTGAATTACACAACACTCAGGCCATAAACACCCAGACACGCACACACACACACACACACACACACACACACACACACGGACACAACCAGTCGGCCGCATACACACACATCTCTTAATTACGCTTAAATATTGCCCATTCAAATGAATATTATAGCCACGTCTAACACCTACCCACAACACAAACACACACTCACACACACACACTCACACACACACACTCACACACACACACACTCTCAAATAAGCAATTTGCTTCAATTAAACAAAGCCCCAAGGTGCGGATATCGAAGGATGAAAGTTTCAGAATTTATTTATGCGTATATCTATGTGTGTTTATGTGTGTGTGTGTGTGTGTGTGTGTGTGTGTGTGTGTGTTGTGTCTGTGCTATCTTCTTGGGAAGCTCATAAACTCTTGTGGCATGTTCAATTTGTGCCCAATTTAACCAACATAAACATGGAAACTGGCCAAAATCGCGAATTAAATTGGCTAATTATTAATTGCTTGCATTTGATTGATGTAATTTATCAATCAAGTATTATACTAATTATATGTATGCCCTGAAGGCACGAAATTGAGCTAGTCATGAACGTAATAATGGCCACATCAATCATCAATTAATGTACTAATATAAAACATGTTAAATTGTTAGTTGCGAACTACATCAATCACAACCTGAATAATTTGACAATAATTACTTTATCAGACTATATACATATATACTTTATAATACTCAATTGTTTGTCAATCGCGATGAATACAGCAACTAGAGCTCTTTATCCATCTTCGGTCAATCTTTTGACTATTGCTTATTTACTTATCAATTGTTAATCGTCATCAATCACAGGTCTCTTCAGCCCAATAAGCAACTTGTTGTAACTTTAATTATTGTTCAACGAATTATCTATCAAATTGAGTCAATCATGCAATCACAATCACAAGCCAATCGAACGGTTTGATTCAACAAGTAAACAAGTAGACAAGCAAAATAACTCAAGGAGCAACACAGTTTTCAATGGAAGCAAATGCATCAATGCTTATCAATCCGATTAGCATTGAAAACAATCAGCTATTCAGATCAATCAAATCAGGTCTGGCTAAACAATGGAATTCGTACTGCAAATGGGAAAGGTGGTTGGGAGGTTCGAAATTGGCAAGAGAGAACGTAAACTGTAGTAATTTTGTAAGCCGCATTCATAACATGGCTTTCATTTTATGTCTAACATTTCACATTTGCTCAACAGACATCGAGATTTATTACGGTTACGCATTTCTTGAATGAGAGCTAAACAAAACTGGGTGGCTGGGCGAAACATGTTCGTAGACCCGCAATGGGACACAAATTTATTTAAAAAAAACGAAAAACAAAAAAATTGAAACGCTGCGGGGCAGCAGGCCGTAAACATGTCGCAGTAACTGTAGATAAGGTTTTGATCAACATGTTTTTTTTGTTCTAATTTTACTTTCTTTTTTTTTTGTGTATTTGATTTATACACATTGACATTAAGCCCGATGTCAGGTAGACAAAGGCTTAAAAGGCGCCATTAAACGGACAACGGACAACGGACGGGACGAGCATAAAACTGATGCAATTACAGAACAAAATCCATTACACAGCGAACATTCAATAAAACTGGCAGCCACAAGGACACGGCGCAAGTCCTTTGCTCGGCCGCTGTTTGCACCTGTTGGCTTTACTATATATATTTATATATATATATATGTACATATACACTGTCAGGCTAAACTACATAGAAAAGGCGGCACAATATGCAATATAAACGAGCCGTCGTCGGCTCGTTGCGCATAAAATGTAATTATAAAGCATTCAAATATTCATTGCGCCCCCTGTCGGTGGGCGTGGCACAGCCTCAAAGACTTAACACTTTGTCCCTGGGCCGCTTAAACGGCTTAGTCCAAGCGGACAACAACGAGCCAACAACTTTTATGAGCTTTCGCCCTTAACTGTTTGTTAAACGTAGGCGAAAGTGCAAGAGTTTATGAGTTTACGCGCTCTCTATATATATAAACAAGTAGAATATACACAAAATATATATATGTATATATATATGCAGTGACTACGCACAGACAATAGATATATATATCCACTGCGCACATTTACTACAGTTTAACGTTGAGAGTATTTCAATTTCATTACGAAATGTGCAACATATTGAAAAGAACATATTTGGAAAGATCGTAAAAAAATAATATACATTCTTGTGAGTCTTTAATGTAGGACTATCTTTATGTTTATATTGCATATATGTATTAAATAAAATATAAATATAAATCTGGTTTCGGGTAATATAAATATAAATAGAAATAAAACTATAAATAAAAGTATAAAATTGGTTTCAGGCAAATTTTTTTAATAAAATAAAATAAAAATAAATTAAACTAAAATATATAATTAAAAAAGGTACATTTTTGATGACCTCCTCTCAAAGTAACTATCCTAGCTATTTAGCTTTACCAACATTTAAATGCTTAAATGTTGTCATAAACATATACGATTACGATATTTTATAGCTCTCAATTGCACAATCGGCTGAGAATTGATTACTTTTAAAAAGGAATATACAAGATCAGCGTATTATTTTTTATGAGAGCAAGAGCATTAAATCTTCAACTACACCAAAAAAAAACAATTCCTTGCTTTCTTTTTTTGTTTTTGTTTGAGTTTTTTATTTGTTATTCTTCTTTTTTTTTTTAAATAAAACTCAATGAAGCATCCAACGTGGAAGATAAACAGTCAGCCAGCAGTAGAAGCAGCCAACAGCCGCCAGTTCAATTTCTGCTCTTGCTACTCATGATTTCAATTTCAAAATTTACGCTTCATTGGTCAGTAAAAAGCAGCTCCCACCCACTCTCTCAGTTCCCCTGGCATTGCGTGGCCACAAAATGTGACATTAAAAAATGGTAACCACTTGTCAAAGTCGTTGCCTTTTGCGCCCCCAAGCGCCACGCCCCATCCTGTCAATGTCATTGTACCCGCTGCGCAGCAAACCCGACTTGTCTTCAATAAAAAGAAAAAAAAAACTTATCATCGTCGCATATTGCCGCGATTCGTGGCAGGTCAAAAGATTGAGCCGCTGCGAAAGTAACTGCCGGCACACGCGGCGTATGCGCAATTCCCCGAGCGCCACTCGACGAGATTGCGGTTAATTAAAGCGTACAACGACGTCGACGGCGTTGTGCCAGACGTTGCTAATCGCCCTCATCAGCTGACCAATAATAATAAGGCCAGTTCGTCACCCCTCCCCCTCGAAATCCTGCAGGAACAGGACACTTACTTTCGCGCGACTAATAAGTCCATTCAAAGTTGCCTGCGGCTCTCGTTCAGAGCCAACAAATTATGTTTAACATCAAATGAAATCGTCTCATCAAAATTTAATCCATGCTACATTCCAGCAGGCTCCTCACCCCCATCCCTCCCTCCCTCTCTCCCCGCACTATTCGATGTTTCGCGGTGTTAAAACAAGTTCGGATACTTTGTACTTAAATCAAAGGATTTCCTGTCGAATCGTCGCTTTCACCTAATTTTGTAGAACTTTACATTTTAATTTAAGTTAATTAAAAGTTCATTTCTGCCAACACTGTTCGCAATGTGAAGACGAGTATATTGGTTTTGTGCAGTGTAAAATATATATAGCTACTAATGATTTCTAGCTAAATTTCTACTCAACTTTCTTTTCGCTTCTTTGTTTGCCTTTTGAATTTCAATTTTATTATTTCTTGCATTTAAACTTTTTGGTAATTACTTTTCCGTTAATTTCAACATTTACAACTTGGCTAAAAGTAAACATGCCAAGAATTCTTTAAGGCTTTTCACTTTTGGTAAAAATGTTCATAAAAATGAAAACAATTTTTAATTTACAAAAGTTTTATTGTATTCCAGTTTCCCGATGACTTTCAGTTGTATTTATATAGAAAATATACACAAAATTGTAATAAATAAATAAATAAAAATAAATCGTAGATAAATATCACCCCTATACACATATAAATAAACACCATTTATAATGATGTCAACTTATTATTTTTATTACTGGCATGAGAAATATTCTGGGAAAGTTTTTCGGAAACCAAAAGATTTACAATATTTTCCCAGAACAGACAGGAGATGGACAAAAAATCAAACGTGACTAATTTTATTGCATACTTTAAGGCTGAATAAATTTGTATTTTGGTTAAATAATAAACAAGTAAGTAGATCTAGTTATATGAATAATTTCAAACGAGATTTTCTATGCGAAACTCAGTCAATTTTTAAATGGACTTTTTGTTGGACCTTTCTTGAAATCTATTAGATTTTTCTTTTATTAAGTATAAATATTTGTTGGGATATAGGATTCCTAAGACAAGCCAAACTGTCTAGCATTTTCAATATGTGGTTAGGACTGTTTATCTAGCTGGGGGAATCCCCGGAAACGCATCCCTTATCAGCGATTATGTCAAACTCTGTCCAGTCTGTCCAGTTGCCGACTGCTGTTACCCTTGTCTAGTTGTCTCTGCGAGGTTTTGTTTTTTGTTTGATACAAATGCCTGTCAGTTGCCTGTCTTGAGCCGATTGTCGGTGAAGGGCGTGTTCCCCGCGCCTCCTTCGCCAGCAAGTTATAAATATGATTGCCCATCTGAGACCGGGCAGATCCCAGAGCTTAGCCAAATGTTGACTCGTGCATGTGGAGCGACTTAAGTGATTCCAAATGCCGCAGTAGGTCAAGCAGCTGCCCGCAGTTCCCACACAGTTCACAGTTCACCGCCTGTACCCCCTCCCTCCTTTTGTTCAATGTAAATGTGTAACCGAACCGCAGCATAAATTAGGATCGTCATTTGCATGCGCCCAGGGCCAGACCAAAGAATGGCCAGCAGCTGCTGCCACCCAAAACCACCCACTTGGCAGCAGCCACCTTGATGGCTCTTTCAATTTATCACAAATTGTATACGAAATCGAAAAATGCGGGCAAAAAATATTATACATTTGGCTTGCATAAAGCACCCACCAACAGCTAAGTAATTATATATATGTAAACACATACACACACACACACACCTCTGTATAAACATGTTAAGGTGTTTATTATTTTTAAAAGGATATTAAAGTGATACCCAAAACTTAGTACCCAAAAAAAAAATATATAAATATAAAACAATGCATATCGCTTTTTTATCTTCCTAAGCGAGCATTTGGCGATATCACAACGTTTACTTGATAATAACTATAAGCATCTAGTATTTTAAATAAGAGTATCGCATATTTATCGCCCAGGCGATACCCATATTATTTAGTGCATTCTTGGCACACGCTGTCCTCGAGTCGGGCATACCCCATTTGCATTTGCAAGCATCTCATGCATAAACATGACAGCATTTTGTCAGCGCTTTTTGCCCGCACTGCCTTCATCTTGGCGATAAAGCAATTTGCGCAAATTGTGGCCATGATTTTGTATCAATTGCTTTCGCCAGCGGAAGTGCTCAAGGCAACAACAGCAACAACAACAAAAACTGAAATAAAATAAATCGCTCATACGCCGCTTTAGCCCACCTGCTCTACCTGGCCAGCCGTACGATGCGTAATCAATTTCTGGCAGTTGAAAGCGGCTTGCAACAAGAATAAATCGACAGGACCTGCACATTTAAAGGCTTATTTAAAGCAACATATATCTTAGATAGACCCTATTAAAGTTGACTGCTTAGTGGGAGATATATGTGTATATATTATTGATCAGAATAAATATACTTGATTTAATATTCTTTAGCTTATTTAAGTGTCGAACAACTTTTATAAAAATAAATAAACAAATAAAAATAAATTAAATATATTTATAATTGTATCTTATGCATACTAGTGCAAATCCAAAAATCTTGTCGGTAATTCCGTACACGTCTCGAAGATCTGAATTTTATATATCTGCAAGGACGTTTTACTTGCGGTAAATAAGAGAAAATTCCATTTTCCTTTTTCGAATCGCATAGAGTTGCGTTGAATAATGCTTAACTGAAGTTCAGCTTGATTTATATTGTGTTTTGTGTATATGTGTGTGCGTGTGTGTGTGTGTATTTATATCTTTCTAACTGTGTGTGTGTGTGTGTGTGTATCTTGGCATTTCATCCCTTTTGCATGCAAATAAGCGTGTACATTTTGCTCCAAGTGAAATTCAATTAAAAACTGTTTCTGCTCGCAAGTGTGTGACCTTGAGTGTGTGTGCGTGTGTGTGTGTAGGTAGGTGTGTATGTCGAGCAAAGATTAATGCAATTACATGATCCCAAGGCATTGGCACATCACCCTCCAGTCAGCCAGAGCGTAACCGAGCACAATACAATTATTATCATCTCCGAAAATAAAGTGAACTCTGGGGAAATCGAATATCTTCGTTCGCGGCTTTTGTCTTCCCCCTCTCCCCCCTCTCTCTTCCCATCTGTGATTTTGATTGTGTTTGCTGTTTTTCACACATCTTGAAACATGATGCAATTGACGAAATCAGAGGATGAAACGCAGTAAGTGGGTTGCATTATCATCCAACTCATATTTGTAGAGGATTTATTTCTTTCTTTCTGCCTGGTGAATGCGTTGAATTTTTAATGCACTTTCACTTGGATTTGTGGCCCGCAGCCAACTCTGTGGCTCGTTGGCTTTGACTCGTTGGCCAACTCTCAGAGATTTCACTTATTTTCTGTGGGCTTTCTGGTTGGATGGTTGCTCCGATGGATGGCACTTCTGTGGTCGTGTCTCAGCTCTCTTTAAGTGCGCCGTCAGTTTGTTGAGTAATTCTTTTCTGTGTGTATGTTCGTGTGTGTGTGCTTTGTGTGTGTGTGTGTGTGTGTGTGTGTGTGTCTGTGTGTGTGTGTGGAAGAATGTTTTTCCCAAGAGCTGCCGGTGGAATGTTAATGGCCAGCCGCCAGCTGGCATTGAGTGTTGCTTGCCACAAGGCGTATACTTAATATATTAAATGAGATAAGCTCACGAATTGCATATACCCTTTAAGCTAAGGGTATGGGGTAAATGCAACTGTTTATTGTTTTTTTTTCAATGAATTAGTAAATAAATGTAATAGAAACATTTTTATATATGCATATATACATATGATTATATATGATTAAAAATATTACTTATTTTAATTTTAAAAAAATCTATATATATGCATTAAATTGCAATTAAACAAAGTAAAGAAAAAAAAACAGTGCAATCTGGGTTTTCATATAAACACTCGAATTATATATACTTTGAGATATGAACAACCCCAGGATATAATATAAAAGAGAAAGATTCCATCGATCTTGGATTCTGATTCAACAAGCACTTGTAAATAAATAAATAAGTTTAAATTTTGTGTTCAAATCGTATTTGTTTTTAATATATAAAAAAAACAATCGAAAACACTTTTTACTTAATGTTTGTTTATATATATACAATATATATAAACATACAATATATATATAAACAAGCATTAGGTCAAAACTATATATATAAATGCAAAGCTAGACTCAGCGTAAGAGAGGTTAAGAAATAAAAAATTCAGACAAGGTAAAAATTTCAATCATATCGCAATAACTTCCAAATATAACTACAGTATTTAATCGAAGAAACGTTTTAACTACTACTACTACTAAAAATGCTTCAAGACCTTTTTTAGAGTTTATAAATTTAAAATATATATTAATATTGTGTAACCAATTCAGACTAAAGTCGGTCAGATTTCAAGTTTGCCAAACGGAATCCTTTAAAGTGAAATTGGCACACTTTAAGGTGTAAATTGAGCTGAGCTATGAAAATTTGATGACCCGCTCAATTATTGAATAAAAATCAGTGTTGTAAAAGCACAAAACTCATTCATTGTAAATCCGAAAGAGTTGGCAAGGCAACTGCTGCGGAGGGGGGAGGGGGGAGCACCTCAACAGCTGCCTTTTCTCTCGCCAGCTCGAATCACACGACACTCGAGGGGCGGGGGGCGTGTGCTGGAAAAGGCAGAGTCTTGGTTTTATTTACCTATTATCGGGTCGGACAGCTCTTTGGCCCCCCGCTCGTTAGGTCGCGACTAGCTGTTACAGTGGGTCACATAAATTTGCAGCCAGAGTGTGTATGCGTGTGTGTGTGTGTGTGTGTGTGTGTGTGTGTGTGTGTGCGTGTTGGCCGCAGCTTTGCTTGTTTGCCACACTTTATGCCACGTGCTGCATGTCTCAGATCGGTGTCCATTTTGCTTTTGGCGCCGCTGTCCGCCAGTCCGTGTTTATCCCTTGCCCGGATAATTTTTCAATGTCAGAAATTTGTGCCCCCCGTTTGAAAAATTGAAAAGTATTTTAATGGCAACGGCAATGAAAATTAATGGCCGCTCGTTGCCAGTTGCCAGTTGCCAGAGTTGCGAGCTTTTCCTCACAATTTTGCCGCCGTTGCAATTGCAGCTGGCGTCTTAAATTTGCCGTAAATATGAGCTTCAACTTTGCGACCTGTTCTAACGGGCGGAAGGATAATAAGGATAACGCCTGTCACTGCTCGATTATAAAAGAAATTTAAATGGGAGAGACAGCATTGCGTTGAATTGAATCTCGATGAATATTGAAAGAATGTTAATCAATTTATAAATAACAAGATTTGTTTCAGTTACGATTAATTGAGATAAAGCAACAAATAGTGGGGAACTAGTTTAATGCGTATTGAACAACTTTAATGTATAAATAAACATTATTGTTACACAAAGAAATGCTTATCGATTTATCGATCACTATAGATTGCACATTAAATAAACTTTAAAATAAAACGAAAAGCTTTTTAAATATCTTAGAACTTGATTTCTATCATTTCTATTTTAACACACTTGGTACTTAATATTTCACATTAATCGATACTCCAATTGAATCGATAACATCTCTATAAAATAATTCATCAGAGCTTGCAAAGCATAAAACGCTTGTTTTAAACTCTATAAGCCAAGTGCTTAACTTGCATTGCGAATAATGTATTTATACAGTCAACATGGAATATATGTAGTACTCAATCCGAATCATAAATCGATAAGTAAATAAATGAACATCAATACACATGAACAATCGACGGCAACAAAGGTATTTTGTATGGCTCGCCCGTAATCCGAGTATGCTAATCAGAATGCGAAAGCGAATGCGAATGTGAATGTGAATGCCGAATGGCACTCAGTCGTGCGTCTGTGCGTTCATCAAATTTCAATCGAATCATTTGAAGCCTACAAAAGTCAATACGCAACAGCTAACGGTACTTGATGCCCCACCCCCACCCTGAACAGCCCACCCAACCATCCAGTCGAATGGCATTTGTTAAATGTATGCGCATTCCACACGCCTCATTTGAAAAACCCAGCATGAGTGAGAGAGTCAAAAAAGATTGATTGACTGATTGACTGACTGACTAACTGACTAAACGAGTGCCTGGCATAATTATTTAACGCTTTACATCAATCATGAAGACTGCCTACGTGCGTGTGTGTTTTTGGGTGTAAAGTGTAAGCTAATTAGCTAAAATATTTAATTGAGGCAAATAAAATCTGAGCATGCACGCCTGAAAGTATGCAGCCAAAAAACAGTTGTTGTATACCCTACTAAAAGTATTTCCACTTTGTGGCTCATTTCGGTCAAAACTTGACTTAATTTTAAATGAAAAATGCTGATCCAAAATGGACACAATTTCGTCAAAAAGGTGATATATAGATGAAAAATAAAACTGAACTTGTTTTGTACTCAAGCAATTCAACAGAATATTAATGGGAATATAATTATGAGAGATTAAAATTTACATAAACATATGAATAAATTAATAAATTCACTTTGGCAAATGCACGTGAATTGGTGAAAATAAGTTTTGCAGTGTTCAATTTTTGTATGATAATTTATACAGCTTCATATCTGGCAAGCTCATGTTTTTTTTATTTTTTTTATTTATTTAATTATCTATTATCTGTCTATATTCTTTTTAAAATTTAATACAATTAATATATTCTACAATAATTTAATTAAAGTTTTAGCTTTGAAAAAAAGGGTATTAACTATTCGACAACTGTTGCTGATTTTTGTTAGTTGCCACATGCGCTTGTGTGTGTGCGTGTGTGTGTGTGTGTTTGCGTGGCACTTGAGCTGGCAACATTGGCAGCACTGACACGCACGTAATTGGCAGCATCGTCGCACAGCAGTTGCTCAATTGCTCAATGCCTCAAGTTGCAAGTGCCAACAGTTGGTGCCGCCTGTCAATTCCCATTCAAAATGCTGAGCGCTGAACGATGAACGGTGAACGGTGAACATGACGCCGCTCATGCCACGCGATGGTTGCACACAGCACCTACAACCCCCACACCCACCCCCAACCCACCCTCCGTTCACAATCAGCCCCACGTCAAATTACTTCCGCTGGATTTGAATTTGCTGTTAAGGCTGCCGACAATAAGGTAACGCGCTTCTCAGCCTGAGCTGAGCTGCTTGAAATGTCACACACACACACACACACTCGCACACACACACTCGCACACACACACACACACTCATACAATTACGCGAATGACAGGAAAAGCGCGCACAATGCGCATGAAAGCATAAAAAGTGGCAAAGGCAAAGAAATGGCAAAATTATAAAAAAAAAAAACAGAAATACACACACAAAAACACACACAGAGACACACACACATACGCATTGGCTGAATGCCAATTAAGCCTATGCTTGAACCCAGCGTGTGTATGCTTCAGCAAGACGACAAGGACAACAACGCAGCTGCGTGGCAATCAACAAAAGACGCGCAACCAAATAATAAATTCAAAAAAAAAAAAATAACACACACACACACATACACAATTTGATGGGGCGTGACTGTAAAAAGACGCCCCGAAGCACAAAAAAAAAGGGAAATTGTAATAAAAATAATTGACAACTATTTGACATGCCTCATGTCCGACGCACGCAAAAGGCCATGCAATAAGGATATGCGGTACAGTCCCCAGCGTGCATTTACCAACACTTTAATGGCCAGCTATGCGTCTGTGGGTGTGTCTGTCTGTCTGTGTGTGTGTGTGTGTGTGTGTGTGTGTAGAGACAAGTCTGCAATTTTGCGTTTTTTGCCTTTCATTTTGGGTCCACATGATAACCGGTTACCGAGCCAAGTCCTCCCTCCCAAAAAATAAGAAAAAAAAACAGGAAAATTTTTCAAATATAAGTCCCTGCTCGGGCGCCCAAAATCAACGTGATTGATTGTAACCAACAATAAAAAAAAGAGAAAAAATACACGAATGAAAGGAATTCATACAGACTCCAACATCTAATCAATTTGCTGTTTGCAAGCACTCAATGCTCATAATTAAATAAAAGCTCGACGAAATTTTAACACAGCAAAAAAAAAATATATATACATATACATTTATATAAAGAGGCAAAAAAAATTTAATTTTGATTGATTCCTGGCAACCCATTTAATTTACTTCAGTGCAAAAAACTGGACACAAAATTGAATTGCAAAATTGAAAGAAACAAAACAAGCCTTGTGAAAACCAGGCAAGAATCAGTGAACGAATTCAAACAGATTATTAAATGGAAAGCATTAACCAGTCAATTTATAATTGTACGATTCCTAGATTCCAGAGACAAGCCAAAAGGTTCTCACAAAAAAAAATAAATAAATAAATAAATTGAGTGTGTGAATTATGCTGCCGCTGTTTCACTTTTTCACTTATTTTACGCTCGTTAAAGTGCATTTAACATGTTCAGCTTTACAAGAACATTTGCTTAATTGTTTAAACAAATTTATATATATATATATATATATATATATATATATATGTGTAACATTTTGGAGCAAAGTAAAAGCTCAGACTTCTTAAATGTCCTTTTTTTAAATTTATGAATATGAAAATTGTTTTGTGAATTTTTGTAAAAATTCTCTAGAATTCTGATTAAGAATTTATAGACTATTTATGTTAAATATCACATTATGCACAGAATTTCTGTCTTTAATTGAGAACGAAATATACAGTTCCCTTATTTTTTTATTTTTTTTTTTTTTGGTATTTATTTTGATTTTCTGTTTATTGAAACCGAAAGTCAACAAATAATGCTGAGCACAGAATGTTTCCAGCTGTTTATGGTAAAAAGAAATTAATTCCGGGGAAATTCAGCTTTTTGCTCAAATCACAAAATGTGAAATAAATCAAAATAAAAGCAAATAAATGAAACTTTTTGTGAAAAGCTGAATGTAATTTTTATCAACTTTTGAAATGAAAAACAAGATTTAAGTTCAGTCCACAGCTGCAATAAAGTATTCCAGTTATTAGTTCTGAACAGAGAGAGAAAATCTGTGACAGTTTATGAAAAACAAGAAGAAATTTAAATAGAATTTTAAATTTAAATAAAATTTAGTTCTGGATTTCTTTGCTTTGTAGTGAGAAATAGGGCTTAGGTTAAGATAATAGAAAAATACAATTGCATATATGAATGCATTATTAGGCTTCCAGAATTGGATTCAGATTTTGCATTTATTTTTCTGCCTTGTTTATTTTTCCTTAGAAATAGTTTTCATGAGGCACTTTTCTTCATTTTTCCATCTCGATTGTTTTGTTTGTCTGTCTGTCTGTCTTTTATTTCCATACAGACTCTGGGTATTGGGGCACACTAATCAGCATCAGTTGAGAATTACAAGCCCATTGGCATGCTCATTTGGCGTATTCAGAGTACGGCGCGAGTGCGCGTCAAATGAGACACGTTCTGGCTAATGGGCACGTACGGTGGCAACGACAGCGCCAATGGCCAATGGCAAATAAAGATGGCAATAAAGCAACGTGGCAAATGAGCTATGCTGTGCCACGCTTCGCTCGGGCACACGGTGGCGCCACAACAGCAACAAAGGTAACGGGAATGGGAACAGCGTCAGCCGGAAACGGGCCGAACGTGCAAATAACCCTCGGACTTGGCTCGCAATCAAGCGGAGCACAGCTCATCCACATGATAAAATGGATTAGAAGCTAGAAATCAGAGCCCGACTGCGATGCGCCACTCTCCATGCCCCCTGCCCCCTGCCCCCAAATGCTTGCAACATGCACAACAAGTGCGGCGCGTACTGTTATTTATGGCATCGGACTGTTGCTCTCAATGCCAGCCGATAAATCTCAGTTATCGGAATTCGTTGGGTCAACTAGAGGGAAAAACTAGACAAAAAACGGGCCGCAATAAATTAAGCCGAGTCTGAGGAAAATACTCTAAAACACGTTTTAAGGTGAAAGAAATTAAATAATATCTAAAAAAAATATATGGGAAACGTGGGAATTATGATAATCCCTAATGTGAACTAATCCTTTTTAGTAATATTTATATTATATTATATTATATTATTCTAATTAATTATTTAAGTACAATTTACTTAACAGAAACATGTTTAAAATCTTTAGATTTTTATGATTTTTCCATTTAATAAAATATGTATGTTTATGCTAAAAATTGGCCATAATTGTTGCTAATAATTAATTACTAAAATTAAAAATGTTTTATGTCTTGTATGCTAACGAAATGAATTGTCTTTAGCTTAAATAGCTCTTGAGATAATCACATTCATACCGTTAAAGTATATTAGATATATAACTTTTGATACTGCGCCATATTTCTTGCGAAGTTTTCTAATATTTCGCACAGCTTATTTTACACAGAACATTGTTTTTTTTTCTTTTTTGGTTTTTAACTTAGTAAAGTAATTTACAAGTTGTTGGGGGCAATCGCTGTTTGAAAATTGTTGAGGTGTTTCCACTTGTGCACCGTTAAATGGCGGATTGCGTGTCTTTTAGCTCGAGTGTGTCCGTGTGTGTGTGTGTTGGGTGTGAGTGTATGTGTGTGTGTGTGTGTAAGTAATTTACTTGGTGTCTGAAGGATTTGTAACTGCCAATGCAGAAACAAGCAACTCCTTGTGGCAATTGTGTGTGCATGTCAGAGAAACCATCAACTGGGTCAACATACACAAAAAAAAAACAAAACAAAATAAAAGAGCGCATTACACTTTACACACATGCGTGTGTGTATGTGTGTGTGTGTGTGTGTGCGTAGGTGTTTCGTGTAGCCTTGGCATCGCTCCGCAGCAACTGGCTGAACCATCGAATGAAAATCAAATCAGCTGAAAGTGTCAAAAACTTGCCAGCTAAATGCAATTTATGAAAATGCACATGAACCAACAACGTTTTTTTGAGAATCGCATAGAAGAGTGCAAATTGTGATGCGCATTCACAGTGAAAGCTCGACTTAACGCACACCTCTTTTAGCTGATTAAATCTATTCTTAAATCAATATTTTGGTTTTTTTGATTTTCCCATTCTTTAGGAAAATGTTGTACTGGATTATTAACACTTAACTTTTCGAACGAAATCGGGACTTGAAGTCTGGAAATATTTAAAAAATACACAGCTAGTTATCGCTAGAATACATTTAAACTGAGAGAAACTGAAAATTCTTGGACAGAAATGTTTTCAAAATCTGGCTTAAATTATCCCAAAATTAATTAATATATAATTGAAGTACAGTACTCAATCTAACAATCTCAGTAGATTGTCTTAAAGAATTTATGTGACATTTACTTAAAGCTTTACGAAGAAAATTAAAATAAGTACATAATTAAATCAAACTAACTTCCCAAAAATTAACCCGAGCTGAATCATATTTTTATAAATAAGGTTAAATTTTTAAAAGATTTCCACCTTTGCAGTATTAATAATAATAATAATAAATCAAATAAAAATGTTATTGTGTAAATAATAATTAAAATATAAATATATGCAAGTTTATAAGATATAATAGCATATTTTGTTAACTTTCTGTAGCTTATTGGCGTTCGCTCAAGGGAGCTTTTACTGTATGTATGTATATGTATATGTGTGTGTTTACACAACTGCAATAATGCGCGTCCTTCTGCATTTGCTGCACTTGCCCCCAGCCGCAAAACAGCAGCCACAGTTCACAATGCGGAGTGCAGAGAAATGTATGTGTGTGTGTGTGTGTGTATGGGTGGGTGTGTGTGTAAGTACTATATGGAGTGGCTGTGCCACAGCATAAAGTACAGAGTGGTGCATTTTGTGCGCGTTGGCAGCTCGTTGTTCCATGCATGTAATTTCATTAGGGCAGTAGGACAAACTCACACACACACACACACACACACACACAAAGAGCAATGCCGCCTGAGTGAGAGCATAGAAACTGCATTTGGCACGTACACACACACACATATGCACAGCAATTTGAGCGCCTTTCACTTTCGTAGCTGCCGGCTGCTTAAATCAATACACAGCTGCAAAAAAATATAAGTAAATCTCTACAAATAACACAAAATTAGCTGTTCTGAAATTTAAAAATCTATACATATATTTTCTATATATATATTTATATATGTATATAAATTAAAATAATAATAAGAATGGGACAATTCTCTTAGCGCATATTATGTAATTGTGGGACACACATATGTACATTTATACGTATGTAGGAATGTATATTGGTATGCGGACCCACACACACACACATAGAGCAGCAGCAGCCGCAACAGCACGCCAAGCTTTGGCATAAATATACACACATACATACATAGACAGCGCAAGAGAGACACTTCATTTCTTGGCATTTTCTTTTGCTTGGACTATGCAAACACACCGACACAGCACACCACACACACACATATACATATTGACAAACATACTTATGCATGAGCATGTATTTTGCCTGCTGACGCTGCTACGTTTTTATTATTATCGCTGTCACACACACACACACAGGCACGCCAAGAGAGCGCGCAGCAGCCGCACACACACATAAACACTGACACACTGAGACGAGCGAAGCAAACATGTCGCCGCCTTTGTCCCACACAGCGCTGCTCGCTGCCGTCTTCAGCTGCCGCTGCTGCTGCTGTGATTTCGTCGCCATCTTCGCCTCCTTCGCCTGTTTTGCCATTTTTCTTTTACGCCTGCTTCTTCGTCTTTATGTGTTTGTGTGTGTGTTACGTTTGCCGCTGGTGCTGCCAGTGTTTATTTTTCGTCATTTCCAATGTGACTGCGAGTGTCATTTCGGTTGTGTTTTTTCTTCAACTTCGACTTCCACTTCGCCTTCGTCCCGCTTGGCCGCCGTCCGCTCTCAGTTCGCCGCACTGTTTTTGTTTCTCTGTGTGTGCTTGTGTCATTGGCATTAATTAAACACATTTATGGAGTGGATTCGCCAAAGGCAGCGACAGCGACAGCGACAGCGACAGCGTCAACGACAGTTGGCCACATTTTCAGCATTCAATTATCGATTATGACATTCATTCACAGCTCTCGGCTGGGACGAAAATAGCAAGGCGAATCTCACGAGTCGCGTGCGTCCCTTTGGCCAGCGTCCACGTTTTGGCCAACAGTGTCACAAAACGAGCAACGAACGAAGCGAACCAACCAACAAACAAACAAACAAACAAGCCCACGGGTGTTGGGTGCTCGATGCTCGGTGCTGCTGGGTGTTGGGCCAAACATAAACCCAGCTTCTGCTGTCGTGGGTGGGAGGGGAGATGGTGGTGGCGGGTGGCGGGTGGTGTCAGTTGTCACTCAGCGAATCACTCAATTGACTCTCGATGTGTGCGTGTGTGCGTGCATGTGGACATGTGTGTGTGTGTGTGTGTGCCTTGATGCAGCTTAAAAATTAGCCTCTTGTCAGTTCAACGCGTTGATTTACAAAATTAATCACTTATCGATTAGCTTAGCGCTTCACCACGCTTTGTTATCGATAAGACGGCATTATATAAAATTGCTGAAATTGCCAATCAACTGTTTTGTAACTGATTTTCTTTTCGAAAATATAGATTACTTATGTACCTGGTTTTTAGGTCTAACACCGATAGAGAAAAACTACCAAATAACCGGAAATCAAGGATAAGTTTACATAATAATATCAATAAATAACTATAATTGAAAGATACGTCTTTTCTATTAAATTCTAAAAATGGAGAGTTATTTAAATTTATACAGGGACAATGTCTTTAAGTACTTTATTTGGAGCAAAAATATATTAATAATTTTGCTGCTAAACAAACCTATATTTAATCCCATTCAAAATTCGCTAGTCCATAAAAAAATAAAAAACAGTCGATAGCACAGTTATTAATACGGCATTATACTTTAAACAGCAAAAATGAATATACAACATTCTACCACAAATAATTAACGCTGTTTTGTATTTCGATGAAAAAAACTATCTCGATAAGAAGACACACAGACTATTGGAGCTCTCACTAGAAATAAATTATTGTCACAAGAAAAAAGGATTGCAATAAACATATCAATGCAAATAACTTAGAACGAACTATGTTAACTATATGTTTATATTTGTACATCGCAGCCAGCTTGCAACTCGGTCAGACTTGAGCACGTACCTTTGATTTGGTAATCCCCACGAATCGACCACAACAAATTGGAATTCACTGATGCAACCAAGAAATCAAAATGCGAAAAGCCAATCAAATACATGGCAATAATTGTATTCTGGTCACTAGCCAAAAAAAAAAAATAATAAAGTACCAAACGGCCAGCTTCACAACGCAGCCATCTACTCTCCCCCCACCCTTCCCCCCAGTCTTCTTTTTGTTTCCCCTGCTGCCTTGTATTGTAGTGCCGCAGGCATTGCCACCGCAGCGAAAAATAACAAGGCGCAGACAAGAGGCGGCTACACTAACACCAATATCAACAACAATGGACGAAGAAGAGCAAGAAGAAGAAGAAGAAGCAGTAACAGCAGCACCAGTGCTGCCAACTCCGCTTACCTCACGTCAAATTAAATGTGTACGAGCAGCGGAAATTGCAATTTATTATTTTATCTATTCGTGATTTTTTTTTTTTTTGTTTAAGGCAAAACTTAAATAAATTAATGGAAACAAATAATCAATTATCTATCCCATGAGCTTAAAAGTCGAATAATTAGCAGACGTATATATTTTAAGCCGGAAATCAATGCTACAGACGTTATCTGGGAATATATTTTTTAATTTGCATATAGATTATTCAAAAATTTGAAACAAATAAATATTTTAAGCTTTCTATAAACATATAAAACTTAGCCTTTTTAGCGTTAGCGCCTGAAACTATACTTCTCTTCTTAAAAACTGGCAGCACTACACATACATGTACATATACTATACATATATATTTACAGTTTTGAATTGCAAATAAAGGCATTAAAAATAGTGGAAGATCCATTGCAAATTTTTCAATTAAGCCACACAATTAAGTTAATAATATTATACATTAATTTGATAGCAAACACACCAAAGTCATAGATTTCTTTGGTTTATTTTGTATGATAAAATGTTGCCTTTTTCCATCCTATTTCTTATTATTTGGAAGATCTGTGCAACAAAAACATAAATATTTTTTTTTAGATATGAACTTTAAAGATAGTCGATAGTGGTTATATTCTTCTTCTTTATATATACAAATTTCTTATTCATTTTTAAATTTAATATAGCTTATATTGTGCCCAGAACTAGCTTTTTTCCTCCTTCAATAAAAGTTGGCAGCACTGGGCAGCATTCACATTCACATCCTTGAAGGCGGCAATGGCAGCGCCAAAGGCCTAACCCGAGGGTGGCGCTTACAAACACACACACACACACACATACACACACACACACACATACACACACACAAACACACACATACAATCAAAAACGATTGAGTAATTCTGTGTTTGTATGTGTGTGTGTGAATGCTGCTGCGGCCACACACAACTTCATTAGAAGCGAGAATAGGTTTTGGGCTTGGGTTATTCTATTTTTTTTTTTTTTGTTTTTTTGGTTTCTTGGGCACTGTGACAATTTTTGTTCAGCTCTGTTACATAAATATAGACACATACATACGAATCACCAAAAAAAATATTCGAGGCAAAACTTTAAAGCGTTGCGGCAGCAATTGTTATTATTGTTGTTGTTCGCATTAGTTTTGCGTAATTTGTCAACTAATTGGCGAACACATTCACACACAGAACATTTTCCTTGACTTGATTTTATGAATGTGTGTATGTGTGTGTGTGTGTGTGTGTGTGTGTGTGTGTGTGTGTGTGTCAAACAAATTGGATTAACGGTACAACACAAAGGCAGCTGGAGCCAGCACGTTGCCAACCCCCCCTGCACTCCCTTGAACCGCCCTATCCACCTTTCACACTTACTTCCATCACACTAAGCACACACACACATACAAACACTAAGAAAAATGAAAGCTTTGCATAATTCGCGCAATTTATGCTTTGTCTTCCATCTCACACACACACACAGACAGAGAGGCAATAAAATAAAAACAAACAACAAAAAATAAAAACAAATGCAAGTTAGCATAAATTTATATTAAGCAAGAATTTTTGTTGTTCACACTTTACACGCACATTTTGCGGCAACTCATCTTCTTCTTTAGCTGGGATCTTTTTGCGCTCGTTCGCTCGCTCGTTCGCTCTGCCTCTCGCTCTCTGCTTACTCTCTGGCCAGCTCAATGATTTCGTAGCAGCTCTTCACATGCGTTTTTCAAAACAACAACAAACAACAAAAAAAAAGAACGTAACTCACACAAACACTCACACACACAGAGCTAAACGCACAAATGATGGCAATAGATTTGAATTCGAAACACAAGTGTCAATAATTTTTGTTGTTACAGAGAGTGAGAGAGAGGAAGAGCATCGAGTTCGGCTCGAGATTAACACTTTGTTATTGTTGTTGTTGTTGTTGTTGTTGTTGTCGGCTACTTGGTTGTTGTTGATATTACTTCAGTGATGCAAACAAACAAAAAATAATAGTTGGACTTTTGCTTTCTTCAGCTACTACTGCTCCTCGCTGCGACTACGGCTGCTGTGGCTGCTGCCGTTGCTGATGCTGATGCTGCTTTCAACTTTTAACAAACTACTCAAAAAAAACAATTGAAGAGCGCACGAAACAGCTCCGCACCACATGACCGCACTACACGATTGACAGTTTGGCACTAAAGGAGCTTCGCGAGCTTATCAGCCAGCAGCGAACGAAGTGAACGAAACGAAACGAGACGAGACGAAACGAGCAGCCCGAATAGCCAGCCGAAAGGAGAGTCAGCGGAATTGAACGATGCTCGCTGCGGTTGTATGAGTGTGGGTGAGAGCGCCACGTCACTATCTGTGCGTACGTGTGAGTGTAACAAACCGAAGATATGCGCGACTGTTACAAAAGTTGTAGCCAAACGCCCAAGCAGCGGGCACTTTAGACATGTTTCTCATGTTCATTGAAGAAAGCACAAACGGCACAGAGAACCCATTGGGAAATAGCGCGCATGTGTTGATGGGTTTGTGATGCTGTCTGATTTGCTAACAGAGCACGAGGAGGAGAGGCAGTGAATGAATGCAAGAGCAGTTGAGCAATTGTTGCAATTGAAGTGGTGTTGAGTGCCAATATTCAACCAATGCAGCAAATGACGAAAGCTTCCTTGGGTCCCTTAAAAGCTCTGCTCGAATGAACCGATCAGTGAGTTTTATTTACTTAAGTAAATCGCTCAACTGCGTCTTTCTCATTGCCATTGCTTCGTAAGGAATATTCAACTGCATTAGAAATTGACTCAATGCACGAAAAGTTTGCAGCTCAAATATAAAATAATAGTATTCTTTTTTCTAATAAATAAATTATTATAATAATTATTATAAATATGTGTATCCCTAACGTATGCAACAAAAATGTAATTGCAATTATATATTTATGATTTGCTCCATTAATATTTATCATATAAATATCTGACAACTGTCTAATTAAAAACCAACAAAATTGCACAGTTTGTGCACAGCATAAACTCTGGAGATATCGCGGAATACAAAAATTAAATATTATTTGCCCGCTGCGGGCGCTGCGCATTTCCCACTGGGGCCAAAAGCGCCAAAAACAACAAGAACTACAATAACAGCAACAGCAGCAGCCGCGGCAGCAGCAGCAGCCAGTGGCCCAAAGGAAACGCCAAGTGCCATGTGCGCCGCTTGAGTCTGAAGCTCAATGTGACTGCGGGTGTAATGTACATATATACATGTATATGTATACGTGTATATGTGTGTGTGTGTGTGAACGATGGTGCCAACCCAATGCCGAGCATTGTGCGGCCTTGCGGCCATTCTATCTGTGTATCTCTCTCGCTCGCTCGCTCGCTCGCTCGCACTCATTGCAGCACCGCGTGTGAGCTTTGGAAAGCTGTGAGAAGAGCAAACGGCAGCAGTGAACAACACAAACAGAAACAGTAAAATACACAACTAAAAAGAAACAGAAACAGAGACAGAAACGCCACAAACGGCAAACGTGATGCGCGCATGTGTTTTATCTTCAATCTCAGTTGAAAATCATCTGGCCGCTGACGAAATGAACACACCTCTCGCCACCCACGTAACGGCTCACGCTGCCACAGCACACCACAGCACACCACACCACACCACAGCACAGCACACCACAGCACAGCACACCACGACTCAACTCAACGCATCTACCTTGGCATTATGAAGGGCAATAGGTTGTTCGGACGTGTGGCATTCGGTTCGGCGCTCGGCTTGACATCGGCGGCGACTCGGCTACACTGAAGTTCCCAAGTCGCGAAGTAGGATGTTTGTATGCGTGTGTGTGTGTGTGTGTGTGTCTGCGAGGAGACAGGGGGCTTGGGTGCACTTTTTTTTACGCTTTGTAACGGCAAGAAATTTGTACTTCCGCCCGGCGGCGACGGCCGTAGAAGATTTTAATTAAAAGCAGCAGGAAATGTGACCCAAATAATACTTCCGTATAGTGTGAAAAATTGTCCCGACTCGAGGCTTGCTCATTTGCTGCCTAATTTGATGCCCGGCAAGCGATGACCGTTCAGCGTTCGGGGTGAAGGGTGAAGAAGGGTGGGGGGGGGAGGACCGGGCAACATTGCATGCCCTTTGGTTAGCTCACAAGAATGCTCGAAGGATGTGCGGGAATTTTGGCTAACTGTTTAATTAATTCATATCCATTTGTGCAACATTCTGCTCTCTGACTCGGAACATCCTGAACAATTCTAGAGTCGGACCTATGTGTCACATAAATGTTGAACTAGGCTAGTTATTTCCGTTAAAATACAACCGTACTCCACTATCCTTCTCTCTCTCTCTCTCTCTCTCTCTCTGTCGCTCTCTCTCAGTCTCATTTGATGAGGTAATCGCACCTCTCGCTGCGCACCTTTTGTGGAGTTTTGTGCTCGGCCACCTGTTGCTCCTGACTGCTGATTCTTCCTTCCCCTGCTCCTGTTCTCCACCCTCCGGTTGCTAATCGGCTAAATGTTGCCGTCTTCGGCCAATTCCTTATTAAACCGTTCCTAAGAAACAAAAATTAAACAAGAATTCCCAAAGCGGTTTCTTCGGTGTTTAGAATTTAAATTAGATCTGTAAAATAAAATTGAAAAACCTTTATTCAATAAAATTTTTGGACGAAAGATTTTTAATGAAATAAATAAACAATTCGAAAAACGAATTTGCATCTAAAAAAAACCTTTGTTGCACATTTTACCAGAACAGTAAGGTATTCGCAAATTTCATTGAGTTCTGTAAAACACAACTTTAAATTCCATGTAAACCTCTCGGACCCATAGCTCTCATATCTCAAACTCCCATAACTTCGTCAAAAATGAACCGATTTTCACGTTTGATGGCATTTTTGTCATGATTTATCTTCTATATTGATTCTGCATTCAAACTATTTGCATTATTGAAAAAAAAAAATTTCTGAAATTTTTGGTCAAAAAATCATGTTCTCCCCCCTTATGCATTTTCAAAAAAATTTTTTTTTCAAAATTTGAAAATGCGAATTTATTCTTTTAATCAATTGTGGTTGCCTTAATTAGCATAAAAAACACTTTTAAAAGTGATTTTGAGGGGGTAAAATTTTTGGTCAAAAATCATGTTAAAATTGACAAAAATTCGGATGTAAACCTCTCGGACCCATAGCTCTCATATCTCAAACTCCCATAACTTCGTCAAAAATGAACCGATTTTCACGTTTGATGGCATTTTTGTCATGATTTGTCATATAGATTCATTCTAAATTTTAAATTAATGAATTACTGAAAAAAAAATTTTTTTGAAATTAGTTGTTATTGCACCACTTAAAATTAAAGATATCAGTTGCTATAAAACCGTTCGAAACCTTTTAATCTTTTATAACATCATTAAATGTTTTTTATGAGCAAGTATTGTGCTGCGGTTATACCCGACCTGCTTATGTTTATTATATAAAGTTTTTTCTAGACCCTTCAGGTAGCACTCACACACACACTCAATGTCACGTAGCATTTACAAATTGTGCCAAAAGTGGGTTAAAGCCGAGTACCGAGGGATAAGCTATGTGTTAGTTAGGTGTTACTTAGGGGTTAGCTCAGGTGGCGAAGGTGGGGGTGAGGGGGAGCGGGGGGATTGGTACAGATTGGCATATTTATAAGTTGACCGCTCGTTAAAGACATTTCTCCCTTGAAATGCAAATTTCATTTTGTATGCGAATGCGAAATTAAATCAACAGCAAATGATTTAGACACACAGAACCCGCCAACACCACCCCCCTTATACCCCCCTGCACCCCCAGCACTCCCCCCCCCCCCCTATCACATAAACAGCTAGGAAATCGTACAACGCATTCTCCTTGCGAACTACCAAATTATTTTTTGAAAAATTGCCATGAAATGCCTCGCAGCTGTGTGTGTGTGCGTGTGTGTGTGTGTCTGTGTGTGTACATATACATACATATGTACATATGTATATATATATATCTTTTGCGACGACGTTACAAAATCTCTAAATTCTGGCAGTCTTCATGCCTGCAACTGCAGCTGCGGGTCTTTTGTGGCACTTGGCAAATGTTGCGCATACGCCACGTTGTGCGAATATTTGCGGCAAACAGTGCT
This sequence comes from Drosophila micromelanica, assembly GCA_004143825.1. Classification (NCBI taxonomy): domain Eukaryota; kingdom Metazoa; phylum Arthropoda; class Insecta; order Diptera; family Drosophilidae; genus Drosophila; species Drosophila micromelanica. The sequence continues at coordinate 758 of SCDY01000912.1, read as the reverse complement.
GTCAGCTTTGGAAAAACAAAGAACAAAGCTAGTTACGGCTAAAACAGCTAATATTTATTTTCAACAAGAACAAAACTGTTATTTACGGGCATTCGAAAGACAAAATCTGGACAATGTGCAAAAATGTGACAACAATTTTCTTAAGTTCAAATCATAACTCATTTTACAAATACTTTTTTATAAGCCCCAAATTAACAAATGAAAACTTTATAACATTCAAAACATAATTCATAATGAAATATTAACGCTCCATTTTAAAATTAAGAATAATTCATACTTAACTTCTAGAACGAAATATTTTTGAAGTTTTCTAAAAAAAAAAAAGCAAGTGAGAGTTCTAAACCGCATGGGGTCGGATTTAATCTCGTTTTTCGCCCAATTCAATGCAACTAATTTCAATAAGATTTTGTTCATATGTATTCTATGTGAAAACTGACTTTAATTAAAATAGATAATTTGGTAAACATAAATTAAAGTCTTAACCAAAACTTTTCATGACAATTATAATATACGTTCTTCCGATAATTGAGTTTGAGCAAATTCAGAGATTAATTTGGAATATTTTTTACATCAATTAAAAAGCAATCGATTTTTAATCAATATAGCTCAATATAGATGAATATCTTTACTTTCACTATATCTGTAATTCACACCTGCAAGCTAAAACAAGTGAGAAGGCTCTAGTCGGGGCCGCCCGACTAGGAGATACCCTGAACCCTGCGATCTGGTTCTATAAACATTTCAGCTCGTTTACACAT
>SCDY01000911.1:0-42009 GCA_004143825.1 Drosophila micromelanica | reverse complement strand
TCTCAACTTTCAGCAGTCGTAACTTTGGCAAAACTCAACCGATTTTGATGAAAAATGTCTCGTTGTTCATGGTTCGGTGTCTAAATGAATTCTACATTATAGTTTAAAAATAAAATGTTGGGTCCAAATTCATATTAAAAATTTTCGAATATATACCCTAGTGCTCCCCTATAAGGACAGGTCTCAACTTTCTCCAGTCGTAACTTCGCTAAAACTCAACCGATTTGGCTGAAAATAGTCTCGTTGTTTATGGTTCGGTGTCTTAATGAATTCTACATTATAGTTTAAAAATAAAATTTTTTGTCCAAATTCATGTTAAAAATTTTCGAATATATACCCTAGTGTTCCCCTATAAGGACAGGTCTCAACTTTCTCCAGTCGTAACTTCGCCAAAACTCAACCGATTTGGCTGAAAATAGTCTCGTTGTTTATGGTTCGGTGTCTAAATAAATTCTACATTATAGTTTAAAAATAAAATTTTTGGTCCAAATTCATGTTAAAAATTTTCGAATATATATCCTAGTGTTCCCATATAAGGACAGGTCTCAACTTTACCCAGTCGTAACTTTGGCAAAACTCAACCGATTTTCATAAAGATGGTCTTTTTGTTCACGGTTCGTTTTTTACTTATGCCTAAAAAACCAAGTCAAAAGGCGATAAATATCGATAATAAAAAATGGAAAGAGTTATTGATCATTTGAAATAAACTTGATCTGCGTATGGAACCGAATGAGTCCAAGATCAGCTTTCTAGCTCTTGTAGTCTGTGAAATCGATGCATGGCTTAATCGACTCGGCTACTGATGCTGATCAAGAATATCTATACTTTATAAGGTCGGAGATGCTTCCTTCTGCCTGTTAAATACATTTGCACAAATCCATTCTACCCTTTTTTACCCATTTTCAATGGGTTCAGGGTGTAAAAATACAGATATAGCTATATATTTTAATTTACATACATAGTCCAGCAGCATAAATGGTTCGTAATTGAAAATGCCCAACACGATTTCACGGCCTTGTAAATTCCGCATTTTGCCGAACATATTTGTATCGCTATCCCACAAGACTTTCCCTATTTTGGCATCGTAAATCAGCGTGGTGTAAAATTCTGCTGGCCTGGCTATACGACCAAAATATCGTGGTCCAACGAAGCGATTAGTTTTGATCTCAAAAACACTTGAGTTCAAATATGGGGCATTTACCAACAGAATATTTGGTTGATCTTGAAGGGGGAAAAACTGGCATGAATTAAACGGAAAATTAATGGAAAAGTTCGCTTACCGTGAAATATGTAACCATCAATATAGCCAGCAGACTCAACTGGTTCCTCCAAAAGTTCATCGGTGTATACAAAAATGAATCGATTCTGTGTTGAGCGCCAAATCGAATAGATGCTGGCATTATAGAAATAACGGGCAAACTTTGGTATGTGCTCCTGGAATGCTATAAAGCTCTGTAAACGCAATTAAACTGGCGTTTAGAATGTTAGTATTTTTTTAAAAAAAAAAATTTTATTAATTTATGAAATATATACATATATTATATTGGTGCGACCAGTGTTCGCTAACACGTTTCTGTGAGCGTGCATTTTTTTTTGGTGTTTTATTTTGTTCACCTGTTGGTAACACCGATTGTTTATAAGATAAACAATGAAGAAATTGGGTTTGGTCCGTTCGCTAAAATTTCTGGCCAGTCCGCAGCAAAATAAATTAAATATTTTGGATTTAAATTACGATTGCATTTTGGAAATCTATTCATATCTAAGTGCGCACGAAGACAAACTGAGTCTGGCCAAAGCGCATCCGCGATTCCGCGAAGTTTTCGCTCGGACCGCGTCTCGTCTATATGCCAAAGTTAACACACGAATGTTCAGCAATGACATTTGGAGTTCGCTGCTGCCGCTGTACGGCGATGTTGTTGTGGAGGTCGAGCTCTGCCACGGACCCTGGGACGGTCCCATCACTTATTGCTTTTTGTTGCTGCTAAATGCGCACTGCAACAATTTGCGGCACTTGCATTTGATATTTGCGAAGTCTGATCCGATGCCGCCGCCGGTGTTCAACATTTTGCAAATATTTCAACCGAAAAATCTGCAAAGCCTCAGTCTGATCGATGCCAGCGCAGCGGACGGTGAGTATCTGAACTGGCCAAAAATAATACAGCTTTTAATAAAATTAACATTTAAGAATGTTGCATGCTAGCAATAATTGTAAACAATTGCTTTTTTTGAAAATTAGAAATTTAAAATTTTTTCTTAAATCGATTTTTTTTTATTTTTTACCTTAAAAAATGAAAAATGCTAATTTCTGAATGCAAAAGTTAGGAAAGTTTGTAATATAAGAGCTAACATTTTTTTCAATTTTGGCATGATTTCTTAGAAAAACAAAATGTGACTTAAATTTTGTTTTAAATTTGTTTTTTTTTTATGTTTTCTACTATTCAATTTCAATATTCAATCGGACAAATTCTGATAAAAGCGACACTAAACATAACAAATTCTTTAACGGACAAAAGACTTGTGCGAAATAGAAAAAAGTCAATAGATATATATGTATGTGGGTTGGTATTTCTGTAAGCATGCCAACTCCCATCTCTGACAAAATATCGACAACAACGAGATCCCTAGACAACAACAGCTGAAGTTAACAACAACAAATGTGGCGAAAGCGAATTCGCCAAAGTAGAAGACGACGATAGCCCAAAGGCGAAACAAGGAAGCACACTGATGACGGCGAAAAAAAGGGTGTTACAGTTCGGCCTTTGACGAGATAGGTTGTGAGAGCTGTTGCTCAACGAAGATTTAATGACGAAATCGCTTGTAACTTTAAATCTTACAATTATCTTTGTTCAATTATTAACATTAAATAAAATCCCACATATATATATTTTTTAATTTCTTGCAGTGCTTCAGATACAGTTCTTTGTCCAATTGGAGGCCTTGCATATTGATGGCATCGACGTTGCTTTGACGGATGAGGATTTTCTTCAGTTGTTTCAAGCGCTGCCAGTTTTGCGCAGACTTTCGCTTCATTTCGTTAGGAGGCGACAGTTGCCGCCCATCTCCGGCCATTGTCCGCAGCTGGAGCATTTGTCGCTGGAGAACTTTGAGCATGCGCTGACGGACGTGGGTGACTTTCCCAAGCTGAGATCGCTGTGCTTGCTCTGGAATAACAGCGAAATGAGCGATAATCTATTCGAATCGTTGGCCCAACGCTACGGCGAACAATTGGAGCAGCTGCAGCTGACCAGGGTGGAGCCGGAGCATGTGGTCCACATAGTGGCACTGAAAAGCCTTAAGGCGCTGGCCTGCGAAATGTGGCCCAATGAGGCGCTGATGCAACTAAATCAATTGCAGCAACTGGAGTGCCTGCTCCTGCAGTTAAATGGGCCGACAGCCAATCTGGCAGCCGTGCAGCTGATCCAGATGGTTAGCAGCTGCGGCAAGCTGCAGCACCTGAAGCTGACCAGACGCTGGAGGAAACAGGAATTTGTGGACTTCGTGTCCACTCTGCAGGAGAAGCTGTGCAGGCCAGTTGCCAACGGCATGCGGGAGAAACTTTTGTTAACGCTGGATATTGAATCGAAAATAGACAACATTTCAAAGGAAACACAAAATCAGGTTAATCAACAAGAACACATCCACTTTTTTTCTTGCACAATAACAATCCTTTTTTCCCCCACCCGTTAGTTGAGGCAAAAGTGGCAAGCACAAGGAGTCCAACTGGATTTAATTGGTGTTGCATGTCCGCTTTGCGTGCCGCATCGCCACACAAAACCCTCGATTCCCAAGCTGCTGTGGTATTGAAACTCACCTCGCAATGTGCCTGCTCGATGGCAACGGTCAGCCTCAAGATCCATTCGTTGTAGCCCAGGAGATGCTCCTCGAGTTCGGCTCGCTTCAAATCGTAATCATAAATGTCCCCATCCGCTTCCGAACCAAACCATTTTTGTGGCTCCAACATGAGTACGGCCAGTTCTTCGCTGGTCTCCAGCTGCACATCAAACGAGGAATGCCACAAAATACATGTGGCATGTGAGTCCAACAAATATTGTTGTGCTATATCAGATCAACATACAAGTTTCAAATTATCAAAACTGGTTTTTCTATTCACAACTCACCCAAAAAACTTAAAACTGTGGACCAATAATTTGGTTCCATTAACATGGTCGACATCTCGGCCAATAATCTGTTATGTGACCTCAAACCTCTGCCTTATATAGGCGCCTGAAGCCAACCAAAGTTGGCCTAGGGCTGCATTGACAAACTTTGTTACTATCAATAGTATTATTAACAAAATGTTTTTCATTAAATCTAATGGAAGTTTTTATACGTTGTGTCTAAAAAGTTATATTTTTAAGAAAATTTACGGAAGTCTAATAAGATATGAAATTCGAACTTTTTTGTAATCCTAGTTTGAAAAAAATTTAAATTTCTGTTGTGTTTAAAACTTACAAATATAATATACTGTATACTATACCGCAACCGAAAATATTATCATCATTTAATGCAAGAATATACTTAAATTGAAAATATTATATATTTATTTATGTTCAAAGCTCCTTTAAAGCAAGCCAAAAATGTTGTCCAAGACAATTAACCATTCATTTAAGAATTAATATATACATGTTATATTTATATTGTTATAGATAAGAAAAAATGTATATTTATAGTGTAAAGTTATATTCAAATCCTAAAATATAAATCCAACCCTAGTCAAGGTTCAATTAATGCAGCAAGCTAATTTGACTTATTAGCTGCATGCACAGAAAATCCAAAGAAAAGTGAACTTTTGAAATATTTATCGAAGTAAATATATATATATATATATATAAGTGGTAACCATTATCGTCAGTAAACAACTTGTTTAAATAAATGTCCATGCGCATTAAATGTGTATTCAAATAAATTACAAACTAAACACAAATTAGAGCAGTTATAAAGCGAGGGGGGGCATTTGGTTGCCAAGTCCTTGTGTCCTTTCGAGCGCGTGCCGGATGAAGTAAAAACTTAGATGTTGCGTGCTGTCGCTGTGCAGGATCTCTGTTCGAATCAGATTTCCCAAGTTTACCGTGTGAACATTTTGTATCAACTTAATTAAATATATTTTTTATTTGAACTAATATCGCGTTCGCGGTTCAAGCGTTGACAGAGGCACCGCCGCTGCCCAGGGACTTCATCAGTTGATAGCATTCCTTTAGCTTGCGCTTGTCGCCCACTTTCTCTAGCGTCTTGGCCGCCTCGGCCAGCAGCCCGGCACGTTCCCCGGGGGAACTTAACAGCGCCGGCGGCAAATACTTGCAGGCCACATACATGGCGGCCGCGCGCTCCCGTTCGCCGCCCTCAAAGTTCTGATGTCGTCGATCCTTGCTGCCGCAAAATATGGACGATTGGGCGTTGCGCGAGCGCAGACTTCTGTCCAGCAGCTGTTGTGTTGGGCACGGCGAGGCGCCGGCCATCAAGCGGCAAACGGCCTCGTACAAATAAATACGCGACTGGGCGTTCTGCGAATGCACAAAGTGGAAGATTAGGAAAACTAATTAGTTAAATTCTTGACTTCAGCTTACAGGTATATTCTCCACAATGCTGCGCAATGAATTCAAATCCGTTTGGAATTTTTCAAGCACTTCGCCGGCGACCTGATAATAGCCATCATCATCCATGCCCATGTGCTCCAGCTCCCACAGTGCCGTGCGCGTCTCCAGCAACCAATCGCAGGTTAGCAACTGGAAAAGCTAAAGTACAAATTAGTTAATTAGGCATATTTTTTCTGTTTGTTATATATTTTCTGGATTTTCTGTAACTGCATCGGACGTTGCGAGTGAACCACACGAAGCTTGCACTGCAGTTGTATTGCCGCGTGCAAAATTGGGACAGACAATGCGACTACAATGCACCTTCGTGCCAGCTCGAGAGGAGGATCCCGGTGGCATTTAAGCCCGGCCATGCGCATCAGCTTACCAGCTTAATGCCCTTGGCATTGGTGATCCGATTAACCGTGAGGCATTCCTGCAACTGGCCACTGGACTCATCGCAGAGTCGATTAATTGATTGCTTCAAGCGTTTGTCCAAAGTGTTGCCGTTGTTCCTGCAAAGGATCCCATACAATTTAGAGGAAATATTGTTAAAAAAACCACTACATACATGAGGAATATCATCTTGGCGCGCAGCACCGCATGCAGTGCTTTGGGCAGGTGATCATTGTCGCTGCTCTGCTGCAGTTGGACCGGCAGCTGCTTAATGCTGTCGTACAGCTTCTCCGCCAGCTGATCCTCGCCCAGCAGCCAGTGCACAGCGATCTCCAGGACATTGGCCCACCAGACGACGTTCGTGTCGCGCTCATCCTCGTCGGCCCACAGCGTGTCCCGCAATAGGGATGTATATTTGAGTACATTGCTGACAATGGTGCCGCTGTGCTGCTGCTGCAGTTGCTCCGTTTCGCTGCCAGTGTTGTTGTTGCTGCTGCTGCTGCTGTTGCTATTGTTGTTGTTGTTGGGTGAAGATTTGTTGGGCTTGTACGAACCGGCGCCAACCAGACACTGAATCGCCTTGTGCAGCAAATGCTCGCGATATTGCTGTGTGGGAAACAAAGAGCGGATTAGGGAATCACCTTTAAATGGAAATGATTTGCCGGGCTCACCTTGATGGCATGTGCGGCCGGATCGCAGGGATTGCGCAAGCGCGTAAAGAAGCCATCCTGTTCGCCGGCGTTCAGTTCGTAGTCGAAGACATGTGCGCTGCAATAGCCATAGCCGTAGCTGGTGAAGGCCCAGCGCAGCTCCTGGGTCTGCTCAGCGGCGCGTGTGCGTCCGCATTCCTGGCGCGCCCGGCTCATGTAGTAGCGGGCGCAGAGCTGCTGCAGCCATTTGGGCGCGCTGCGCTTCATTCGCAGCGCGGTCATCACATGAATGCAGATGGTCTCGCGGGGCGTCAGCAAATTGTGCGCCACCTCGGCCATGTTGCTGGCACAGAGGGCCAGCATGATGCCGTTTTTGTCGTTGCTGCGATCTCCGGTCAGGTGCAATTGATTCAGGCGATTATAGAGCAACGCCAGCTCCCGAGCCGAGGACAAGGCGCGCTTCCGTCTGGTTGCGCTGCAAAAGAGTCCGCCGGCGCGACGCGACAGCACACGACCCAGCCAGAGGCGATGGAACAGAAAGCGCAGGAATTGCCAAAACGTTTGCAGATGACAGTCGAAACGGGACGAGGGCAGACTCAATCCGAACATGTGCAGACAGTTGAGATAGCTGGCGTACGCCTGGGCTGCCTGACCCTGGGCAAAGTGCGCTTCGGCGCGTTGCTTGTGCTGGTAGTAGGCATCCGTTTGGGCATCCAGCTGGGGGTCACCGTAAACCAATAGCTTCACCAGGCAGCCAAGCATCAGCGGCAAATTCAATAGCCACAGATAGGAGCTGTGATGCCAGCCAGTGTAGTCCGTATTATCTGAAAGGGGAAATTTTAATAGACGAACTTGTTGGAATTATCAAATAGATTTCGTACCATCGTAGGCCAGAATACTGCGCCGTTGGCGGCTCAATTCGCCATCATCAAAGTCATTGGAATCGGCGCCAAATTGGCTGCGTTGCAGCAGCGTCTTGAGGGGATTGATTGCCACGAAGGCGAACATGAACATGCAGAGCGCCAGCCGGGAGTGGGTGGCCATGCCGCGCATGGAGCTGGGCACCACCAGCAGTTCGTCCTTGCTGCTGCTGCAGCTGGCCGTGGAGCCACCGTATGGTGACGGCGGCTGCGAAATGTCCGAGTGCAGTGGCGACGACGACGGATCCGACATGTCGCTGCGCGGCGGCGTTAAGCCCGCATCCGTATCGCAGGCCAACGATTGCTGGCGACGCTTCTTCGAGGTGGATCCGACAATTGTGGTGCTGCTGCTGCCCAGCTGGAGCAGATCCTTCACCTTCGAACCATCGCGTGCCATCAGCTCCCGCTGCAGACGCTGCAGCTCCGACTTGAGCTCGTAGTTATGACGTTGGAGTTCGCGGATCTTGTCAATGGACTTGCGCAGCACCGCCGACTTGTTCAGCTTGGCCGCATCCCCAACGACCAGATTCTTGAGCTCGGTAATCTTGTCGTTTATCGAGGTGCGATAGCGACGCTCGATGGCATTGTGCGCCGAACGCTTCACCTCCTTCACCTTCGGCTGCACACGTTGGATGGCCACCTTGGGAGCAGCTGCTGGCGGCGTTGGCGCCGGCGTCGTGGTTGGCGCCAGGTCCACTGGCGTTGACTTCGGTGTGGCCTTTGCAACGGTCTCGAGCAGCACGGGCATGGGCGCGGCTGTTAATATGGTTGCATTGCTGGCCGTGTACATCAGCGTGGTGGCCGGATTAACAGCGGGCGCTTGCTGCAATATGAAGCTCTGGTTTCGGCGCGGCATTATGCTTGGCATCTTCTTGCTGGCATAATGTGGCGCCTTCCCTGTCGACGGTGGTGGTGGTGCTGCTGCTGGTGCTGCTGCCGGTGGAGTCGTTGGCGACGCTTCAGCCGGCACCTGGTATACAAAATCATTGTTGCATGTGGCTGCTGTGGTCGCGAACAGAATTGCCGGCGTGGCCGTTGGCAACTGGAGCTGCTGGTTGCTGTCCATGTGGTGTATGGTCGTTGTTGGCTGTGTCTTGAGCAGCAGCGGCAACGCCTGCGAACTGGACGCAATCAGCGGATCGGGCTTGTACAGCGGCGATTCAAAAATGTTGTTCTGCTGCGACAGCAGCTCCTCCTTGACGTGCACGGGCGAAGCGTGCTCGCTCTTAACATGCTGTTGCTGCTGCTGCAATTGTTGTTGCTGCTGCTGCTGCTGCAGTTGCTGCTGCTGCTGTTGCACTTGCAGCGGGGGCGACTGCTGCGGCTGCGGCTGCTGCGACTGCGGCTGTTGCATGTCCATTGTGCACTCGAGCAGCGGCGGCGAGCCGTTCATATCCAGATCGAGATCCATTTCGTTTAAAAAGTTGTTTAGCATATCGGAGGGTATCATCTCCTTGATGATGTTCAGCGCATCCTCTTCCTCCTTCCACATGTCCAGGGAGTCAGCCATTCCGCCGGACATGAACTCCATATCCAATGTGGCTGGATCCATGATCTTGATTATTATTGTTTAGCTGACGTGTTAATTGGATTGATTTTCGCTTGATGCTGCTGATAAAAATATATTTGAAAATAAGGAAACACAAAACACATAAATGATGGACTTGTAAATACCCTCAATTTAATTAACTTTATATATTATGTTCATAGTATATATAAATGCAAGTTTAAAAAACACTATTTGTCAATTCCTTTCACTGCAGGGTATTTTTATGCTGTAATCATTGTTTTGTTTACGAAATTTCGATTTTAAAGCGGCGCAATAACGAGACAGAAAAAACAAAAACAAAAAAATAATAAACACACACATGCACACACATACACATAAGCATACACGCACACACACACACGCATACGGTGGCAAGCGTGAAAAGCGCCTCTCGACCAATCAGAATGCGCGCCAGAATCATACGATGTGACGGCACTGCCACTTTCCAACTAACTGACTGGCAATTAAAACGAATAAACACGTTGTAATTCACAGCAAACGCTAACTATTTACGATAACTAGATATGGAGCAGGTGAAACACATACCTATCCAATAAGCGCTAGTTTATCACTTGCACAAAAACACTATTGCGGCATTTTGTCGGTTAGATTTGTAGACTCTGCTGTTTACACACACCAGGACGTTTGCAAGTTGATTGCGCACATTTCAAGTGGTTGTGTGTTGCTTGTATTAATCAATAAACAAATTGTTGCAAAGGTAAAGAGCTTTGAATAAACAGCCGACTAAATGGTCTCTAACAAAGCACTAACCAAATATATCGATTCACACATCGAGTAAACGGCGATAAGCACGAAAGCGGTGTGACCAGCTTTGGAAAGCTCCATAAATACCATATCTAGTGCTACCTCATCTCACTTACGAATTTTATTCGATATGACTGAAGCAACACTGTGTCAGATTTAGTAAACATTTTTACAACACTGGATACAGCTGCCATGTTTTACTTCCTGTGCTTGCGAACAAAATAGAATCGCCAAGAAAACCCTGCGAGTGAGTGTTTCAACATCACACTCGAAAATAACATCAAAGTGGTAGTTGAAAGAGTGCCACAACTCGAACCGCACTAATACCGACACCAACCAATTAATTAAAAGTAGCAGCCAAAAACTCAAGTCAAGAAAAAACAAAGTTGCGGCAAACCACCAGCTAACAAAAAAGCTTAGCCGCACTCCGTCGCTAAACAGCAGGAGAGAGGGTACTTTATTTATTCTTGCTTTTATTTTTGGAAGCTCGAGTGTGTGGGTGTTTGTGCGCGTTTGAGGGAGAAGAACAACGAACGTAGCTAGAAAGATGGCAGACTCGGAAAAACAGCAGCAGCTACCCATTGAACAGCAGCAGCAGCAGCAGCCGCTGGACCAGGAGGAACAGCAGGATGAGGGGCAGCAAGCGCAGGGCAAGCCAGCGCCGCCACCAAAGGAAATTATTGGTAAGCGTATAAATCAATTTACATTTTCATTCATGCAAACACATGGCGAGTGCTACCAAAATAGCAATGAAAGGAACAGAAAAATGTGCGTGTTTACGTGTGTGTGTGTGCGTGTCTTAAAATATACGCGCGACGCCATTTTGTATGCCTGCCCATACATACAAACATATTCACACATTCGCCGGCTCGGCCCGCCGCATGTGAAAAACGGCGCAAGAAACGAAACGAAATGAAAATTCTACTTTTTGCCGGTGGCACAGCCCACCCCCGCGGCCCCATCACGCGCCTGACCGAACAAATGCTGGCAACCCAATTTGTTAGCCGCCAACATTGTGTTCTCTCTGCCCGCACTCTTGCTTTCGCTCTCGCTCTCTCAATATCTTTGCGTGCACCACTCTCTTGATTAAAGTCAGAGTAAGTTGTGTGTGCATTTGTGTGTGTTCATTGTTTTGGTAACTTTATTTGTATACACTGTAGAGCTCTAGCAGCAACCAATAGAAATATTTGGCATGTGATGCCAAAATTAAGTCAGCTATAAAGCTGATTAAATGAAAATTAATATTTTTATTGCTTGCCAATAAAAATAACAAGCTATATGCAGATTTAGCTGAACAAATATAATTTTAAGATTTTAAGCATTGCTAATAATTTATAGTTTCCAAGTGAGTAATGTGTTTTTCGATTTTCATGTTGCACAAATGTTTTGGGGTGGTGCGTGCGAGTGGTCTTTAAATGTAATTTATCGATAAAAAAAAATTATGGTTACATTGTTTTTGATTCGTTTCTAACCTAACAATTTTGTTCACTTGCAGCCACTAAAGTCACCGGCACCGTTAAATGGTTCAACGTGAAGAGCGGCTACGGATTCATCAATCGCAACGACACCAAAGAGGACGTCTTTGTGCACCAGAGTGCCATTGCGCGCAACAACCCGAAGAAGGCGGTGCGTTCGGTGGGCGATGGCGAGCTTGTTGAATTCGACGTGGTCATTGGTGAGAAGGGCAACGAGGCGGCCAATGTCACCGGACCATCTGGGGAGCCGGTGCGTGGCAGTCAGTTTGCTGCCGATAAGCGCCGCAATTTCCGGCCATGGATGAAGAAGAACCGTCGCAAGCTACCGGGTGAGGGCGACAACGAAGGCGATGAACTGCTGCCGATGCAACAACAGCAGCAGCAGCAACAACAACAGCTGGATGGCCAGCAGCAGCAGCAGATGCAGTCCGGTCCACGCCAGCCACGTCAGAACTTCCGTCGCGGTCCCGGCGGCGGCCCTGGTGGTCCACCCGGTGGTCCACGCGGTGCTCCACGTGGCGGCGGTCCCGGCGGACCACCCGGTGGACCCGGACGCCGCTACAACAATTACTATCCGCGTCAGACGCGTCGCGTGCTCGGCGGCGGCGATGGCAGCGCCGAACCAGGCGTTCATGATCCCAATTCAGATGGTCTACAGCGGGGCGGCGATGGACAGCCGCGTCGTGGTGGCGGCGTTGGTGGACCCCAGCGACGCTTCTTCCGACGCAACGGACCACCACCGCGTCGTGATGGCGGCGAGTACAGTAAGTAACCTAGATAATGGATTTACCAACAGAAACATTACCATACATAAAATTGTTTTTCTTTTTGTCTAGTTCAGGGCGGCCAAGGACCGCCGCGTCAGCCGTTCCGTCCGCGTCGCCAGAATCGTAAGCCCAATGGCCCTGGCGGCGGTGGCATGGAGCAGCAGTCACAGCAGGTAATGAACTAAAAGCCACAAAAAAAATAATATAACAAACACCAACGATAACAACCACAAACATCAAGAACAACTACCAAAGACATCTACTAAAATACAACAACAACTAGCAGCACCGCAAGAACAACAACAACATCAATAACAACAACAGCAACATGGCTTTTGGTGGCGGCAATTACCAAGCTAACGAATATGCATTAAAGTGTGCTCATAATTAACTACTAACACACTCACACACTGATACACACACAAACACATTAATTAGTTAACATAAGAGGCTTTGGTTCTTAACATTTCCTTTCCGAATGCATGTAACAGCGCGCCGCTGATTTAACGGTACATTTGTATCTGTACATAGATTTAACATGTGGGCTTTTGAACATCATCGTGATGCAACGAAATATGTAAAACTAAAAATGCATAACCATTTATCCAACGTTGCACAGAATTTGATTATTTTTTTTAACTATTTCGTTTCTTTTTTTACTATCTTTATTTATTATTTCGATATCTGACGTAATGCCCAACCCCCCCTCAACCACTCATAGAACGGCGCTCAAGAGCTGCAAAATACAACAACAGAAAGTACTGCATAAATGAAAAACAAACAGTCAAACATCAAACATCAAAATCAACAACAGCAGCAGGAGCAACAACTACTGCAAAATTACAAACAAAAAAGATAAAAATAAATAACTGCAACAATAACAATCAGAACAGATGCAGTAACAACAACAACAACTACAACGTCAACAACAACAACAATGTGCAACAAGCAAGAGAAGATGATAAAAGCATCTTTGTATAAATTTGTAAATGGGCCGCCGCGTGTTTTATGTTTTGTTTTTATCTGGGGCAAGCGACAGGAAAACTAAAATGTAAAATTTATAAACGATAAACCAAAAACAACAAGAAGGGGAAGAAAAATGACAACAAGAGCTCTTCAAATTCACTTCAAATCTATATCTGATAAACCATATTTATGTATGTGCATGGCAGACAATTGCATAAATTTCAAATTGTATTATAAAATCAGCAAACGCCAATAATAAACTTCGTAAAAATACAAGTCTAAAATACATATACAAATACAAATTCACAAAGGAAGCAAAAGAAATGCATATATATTTATACACATATTTATACAAAACAATTGTGTTTGAACATTTATGAATTTGTAATTTTACACGAAAGTTTTTTGTTCTGCGTTTTTACCAGCTTTCAATTTTTAAGAGTTTCGTATCGAAGATGTTGACCCAAACCAAACATTAAATATGAATTCATTTATGTAACACACACACATATACATTTATACACACACACACACTCATTGATAGGCCCTCAATGCTACATCTAAAATACGTAAGCTCTCAAATACTGAAAGTCACATTCAACTGTAATAAAGATAGATTCAAAACAGGCGATAATAATTAAGAATGGCCCCGCAAAATGTACACGAACTTCAAGCAAAAGCAGTTGAGAGCAACAACTTGTAATTCACAGCAAAGAAAAGTATATACAAAATGCAAAATGCAACAAAGAAAAACATTAAAAAAAGAACTAAAAAAATATATTGGAAAAAATAAAAAAATTGAAAAATATCAAACGGCATTTCAATCAAATAGGGAATATTTAATAAGAAACAAACTACCTCTAAAAGGTTTTCAAAACTCAAATTAGTATAAAAAGAAATGACAATTTTTGTACGAAAAATTGTTTTATCGATAAGCAAACATGTTTTTCATCTTAACGATAACAGGCTCTGTTCCGGAACATTATCAATTTTGAAACTGTGACAATGCTCTGCTATCTTAACAACTTTTAATTATTGGCCAGCTTTGACGTTTTACAGGGCGACGCTATCAGCCGAGGTTGTTACAGATTTAATAATTTTTCATTATATTAAATCTAAACATGGGATTAAAATGATTAAACTATTACCAATCCAATTAAAAATATATTTGCTTTTTTTTAAAAAACTAAGTTATAAGAGGTTTACATAATTTATAAATGATTAAAATTAAATCTAATTTGTCAATAGTTCGGATAGTTCGAGCCTTATAAATTGGTTGTTAGCGATGTTACTGTTGAGATGCTTAGACGTTCCAAACGGCCCAAAACGAGGAGCTCATCAATTGAACGTTTCGCATAAAACTTCTGATCTTCGCTCAATTTGAGAAATGCGTGCGCCCAGGCACGGGCATAGCTTTCAGCCTCGGACAGCGCGGTTGCGTCAATGTGCGAGCTGTGCGAGGAGTTTGGCCTAATTGCCACCTTGGTGAAGTCCTGCGACTGCTCCTCTGTGATGTGATCGATTTCGATGGCCTGATCTTCTGACATATCCGGCGACCAGGCCTCGTCTTCAGAAAATAACTTAAGTAGCGGTCGCTCATTGTTGGTCGGTGTCGTTTCCGGTGAACCCACAGGCTCGATCTGCAGAGAAAAATAGGAGATACGTCAGCAAAAGTGGCAATTTATTCGCCTGATTTGGCAGTCACCTCTGTGCTCGATATAGCCGTGATGTGCGCTTCTTCATAGTCCTCATCCTCGTCGCTGTAGTCAACGGTCTTCACATCGAAGGTCTCCTCGAACTCTTGGATTTGCCTCTTGTTTGCCGCCGTCGGCACAGCTTGCACACGACTGCTGCGATAATGCTGCGTCTTTGGTGACTCGTCATCTTTGCCGTGCTGCTTCAGGTATCGCACATGACATTTGTGAATGCGCAGATTAGACGTGGTGCCGCCAGTTGATTGCATTACACGCTTGCAGCCGAGACAATAGTATCTCCATTTTAGCTTGGTGCCGTCGGGACGCGCAATCTCCCGGTACACGTTCCACACAGAGCTGCGTTTGTTCTTTTTCACTAGCTTATACTGGCCGTCATGGATTTTAAGTAAGATATCTAGCTGGGATTCTGTGCATTTTGCCTCTTCTTCCTGAACATTTATAATAAACATTGCTTGTTTTGCAGTTTTAGCCATAGCGTGCGAATCAGTGTGACCGCAACTGAGGGTCACAAAAATCCACATAGCCAACCAAAGAATACTAAAATACCAGAAGTTGGCGCTGATTTCAATATTGTATATAAATACAAATTACAAATTAATTATAAATACAATTAAGGCAGTCATTCTATTTATTAGACATTGTCCACAACCACTTAATTATAAATATTAACATTTAACTAAAAAACATATTAGGCGCTCAGTCTTCAGGCCACTTATTATTTTTTATTTCGAAGTAATTCAATTAGCGTTTTACTAATCGATTCTAGTTCTCTGGATATATGTTTCATGACCTGAAGTTTTTGTTTCTCGATGGCCAATTTCTGTTCCTCAATTTGCAGCATTGTACGTTTCCCGTGCGATGGTCTAGTATATTCTTCCCCAGTCGATCTTTCTGACATTGGTGGAGAGTGCTTTTTATGTTCATCTATTTGTGGTTGCTGCTCCTCCACCTCCGTTCCTGGTACTTGTTCGGGTTCTTCAACTGGCATTGGCTGCTGGTGCTCTTCTGGCTCCTTATCCTTATGGGACATTTTTATGATTTCGCTCTCTTCCTCACTGCTGTCCGCATTGAAAAATGACGAGGATTCTGTGATTGAAAATTAAATTGATGCAAAAAAGTTCAACGATGCGTTTTGCTTAAAAAATTACCTGTGTTATCGAATATGATTTCTTCAAAATCAGCAGACGGCGTTCCACATAAAAGTGTTTCAACTCGTTTAAAGTAACGCCAATTGGTTCTATTTCCATTCTTAATCTTTTTTAACTCCACCCTATATTTTCTAGACATGTTGTCCATTTTCGATTTGATTTCTCGGGGACTTGGTCCATATTCGCACATTTCTTCAGCCATTTCCTTGTGAATAATGGCATTTTTTCGCGTACCTCGTAGGTCCTTTAGGTTCTTCTCCCATAAGTCCAGAAATATATTGGTCGATTTCGGCGACCATTCAAACCGACTGAGGGTGTCCATCCTAGGCCGAACTATTTCTTCTTGTCGTACCATATCTAGAATTGTGTCTGTTTCTTCTTCATATTCCTCGTCTTCGGAGGTAAGGCATATATTATTATATACTATCTGCTGCTTGCCATGTGACGTGTCCACTGTTCTTGTTCTGTGTACAGATGAAGCGGCTTTGTTTGGTAAGCAGGAATCATCCTCGGAGAACAGTTGAAGCAGCGGACGAACCGTGGATGTCAATGCACTGAAGGCGCGTTTCTCATTGTCGGTGTGTTCCAGCTGTTGGCAACTGTTGCTTAGTTATATATTTTATTGTGTTTGGCGGGCACATACCTCTGCTTCTGATATATAGTCCATATCACTTGGTGGCGACAAATCGTCCTCATTTTCTACCTCATATTCTTCGTGTTCTGATGACAAATTCCGCTGCGTTCTGCCCACCAACTTTGTTTGGATGAATCGCTTGTTAGCCTGCTTTTGTGATGCCTTTAGTCCGACTTTACCTATTATTTGTACTTTCCTGTTGCTGTCAATAACACGATAGCGTTGAATGGGCCGTTGTACATTGGTAGATCTCATTATGCCTTCGAAATTAATATTATTGTTTGTTGATTGTTTTATGAATACGCAGCTGCTGTTAGTTTGGTCTTTTCCAACACCTACGCATGCAGTTTTAAACACTTTCGATAGCAGGCATTTCGATAACATTGCGCTAGCTCTGGTTCGATACATAAAGAGTTGCGCGCACCGATTTTAAAAATCAAACATTATACTAAATCTTATATCTTGACAATTTTACAATACTTTATCTTAATTCAAAACACACGTATCTGTAGGAGAATTGTGATATCAGATGTAGAGCACGACAAGTAACTATATACATATGTTGTTGGGTTGATCTACATACATAAATTGCTGACATCTACAATTGCCTTCGATGCTTTGAAGATTCGCACGCATTTTAGCTAATCAGCTACATTTGGTGGGCAGCTGGGAAAGAGCACAAGAAAAACGGACGACAGCAATCAAAGACAATTGCGCCACGATTACGTCTAATGGGCGGCTGTGCCATCTTTCATTGAAAAGCTGAACCCCAAAGGCTTGTGTTTGTTTGACCAGCAGCTTCGTCTTCTTCAACTGACATCGACATGCAGGCCGTCAGCGAGTTAAATTATGCCGTTGCCTGTGGGAGCACTCGGCAACCGGTTTTAACAAGAGCATCTTATCTGCGGCTCTGTTTCCCCCTTAATTTAAGCCGGCTGCAAAAGTTTGGCTCGTGCTTAGCTGGGTTCTGTGCACGCAGCTGCCGAAAAATTTGGCACTTAAATTGTCACTTAATCGAAAATTAAACTTTATGGGAGACCACAGGTGCAGTGTGTTATTTTGTTTTCTTGGCACGTGGTTCATTTGATGAACCAGCTGCTGCTTCAAATTGGTAGCTTTGTGGAACGGAACACAAAACAAATCCATACATACATATGTATGTGTATGTATACTTGGATGTACATACATACATATTTATACAACTCTGGATGCGATCCACGCTCCTTACTTCATGAACATTTAATTGTTTCTTGCGGTTGTTGGCAGCTTTTTGTGACCGTTCGTTTTGCTTTTGCCTTGGCAACATTTGTTTATGGGGGGCAGGGGCAGCAACGACCATGACTTTGTGCAACTGGAGACATGGCAAAATGTTGCTGTGGCAACTTGATTATGGCCCATGCATTGGCATCATTATGGCTCTGGCGGGACCTTATTTGTTTGGCGCATAATTTAAGTTAAAGCCTCACACAAATGTCGCGTCATTGTTGCAATGTCTGTTTGTGGCCTACGCGGTTGCATGCAGCATGTTGATGATGATGATGGTGGCCCGGCCCGAGCTTGGGCCTGCTTATATGTTGTATGCAACTCTGTAAGCTCTGGCGCTTGATTGCAGGTTGTCAGGAGACAGACTCGGCTCATCGAAAGCTCCACTCGGTTTGCCGCCTGTCGCCTGCTGACATGTTGCATGTAACCCATAGGCATCCATGGCCATGTCTCTCAATTGCATTTATGTTTACCATGTCCCTTTTTGGACTTGGGTCGCCTGTATATCTTCTGCCTGAATTTAACTGGTTTCTGCTTTTGAGCTGGGCGTGTCATTGGCAGACGCTCGGTTCGTTCTCGCTCGTGTCACGTGAACGGAGTGTATATTTGAAAGCACATCTCTAATTGCAGCTTGCTGCAGTCTCATGTGCATAATCTGTGTGGGTGGCAATAGATAAGATACCTAACAAAATAATAATCTACATAAATGCAGCGCAGCTGAAACGTTCCCAAACCAGCTTAAATATTAATTTTTATATTTTATTTTTGGGGGTTAGGAACACCAATATATTGGGAACATCTGATAAAGAACAAATTCAGGTTAGGAACTAGTATGTATCTATTAATAAGTTCACAAGGCATTTATTTACATACATTCATAAAATAAATAATTTGTTGCCCGTTATCAGTACATGAATCTAACTGTGAAAATCATTAAGTGACCACAGTGGGTAAAGCTCTCTTGTAAGGTCAATCATTAGAATAGCCAGAGATAACCAATAAAGATTCAACTGGCGAGCAACTTTTGATGTTCAGATTGAACTCAGAAACTAATTTGATTTGACGCAAGGCAATTTACGACAGCCTCAAGCGACCGGTACGTTTGGGCTGGGGATTGGGGCTTATCTGGGCGGCTGAAAATTCGGGGCCATCAAATTAATTACGAACGTACTCGCACGAGGAAGAAACAGTAGCTGTAAAAATTTAATGAGCTGCGGAGCAAGCGAAACAACGAGAAACGAGAAACGACGACAAGAACAACCAGAAGTCCAAACAAAAACAAAAAACAAAAGAACGCATCGTGATCGGAAAGTGCGTTTGTTTTGATTATGTGACAAACAAAGCAGAAGCGAACGACAAAAACGAAAAAAACAACGACCGCTTTTAATTTAAAAACTTGCTGGCAAAGCATAAAATGAGCGAAAGAAAGAGAGAGAGATAGATAGAGATCGCAAGACAAGAGAAACAAAAAAAAAATAAAAGAGGTAGATCGGCGAAACAAGCGCAACAAGCAAACACACATTTGCCAC
Source organism: Drosophila micromelanica (assembly GCA_004143825.1). Lineage (NCBI taxonomy): Eukaryota > Metazoa > Arthropoda > Insecta > Diptera > Drosophilidae > Drosophila > Drosophila micromelanica. Next base: position 22,662 of record SCDY01000911.1, on the reverse strand, counting down.
ATGTGGCAGGCAGTTCAACTCAAACAAACTGGTTTTACACTCCCACATACATACATACACACATCAAAAGCAGCAAGGGAGAGAGCGCAAGAGCGACAGAGTGTGTGTCCGTGTGACCGTGTGTTTGTGCCCAGCTCACGCGCTCAAAGTTTGAAGCTCAGCTCCGGTTCAGGTTCAGTCGCCGTTTCAGGCTCGTTCGTTTTTGACGCGCTCGTCGTGGCAGATTTTTGCGCAATTTCTGTGTCTGTCTTTTAAAAGCTGTTGAAATCTATAAAATATTAGTTTCTAACAACTGTCAATTAAAAGTGAACTTACTTAATAGGCGTACGTTCTGTGTCTTTAATAAAAACAAATAAGTTTTCATTTTATGTTCACAAGCAAAGTATTGACAAATAATATTTAAATACTTAAACGACATTATTAAAGTGAATATTTTGTAATTTTTTGGATATCAACAAACTAAAGCTAATTAATTTGAAAGGAGTTACAATAGGTAAAATAAATATAAATATAGAAACAAAAATATTGTACATGCTAAATATTGTATATGCTAAAATATATGTAATTTGTTTTATCTACATATATTAAAAAAAAGCCAATATATGAAATACTAAAAAAAAATACAAGTCTAATAAATACTAGTTTTCATTCATTAAATTTTTATGCATCGCATATTCTCCAACAAAACATACACAATATATAAACATAACCCTGACCTAGGCAACAAAATCAATGAGAAGTCATTCGATATTTTTCTTAGTTAACTACACAAACACTCTACACAATACAAAATTTAAATTAATTTAGTATTTATTTTATATAATATATAAAACTAAATCTTTCACTTTGGCTAATCCTGTTCAATGCGAAAGTTTAAATTGAAAGTAGTTTAACAGTACATCTAATTAACATTTTGACTTCCAATTTAAGTCATATACTTGAGCATATCGACTGAAATTGATTGCATTAATTTGATTATGCTTTTAAATGCAATCCTTTCATTTCGTTATCCCAAAGTGGGCTCCATTTGTTGTTATTGAACTGCGGCACGAGCACAAAAAGTGGGTTATATTAATAAGTAAAGGCGTTTGGTTTGGCGTCATCTTTAAGATTGCGCAGCTGGCCCGATCTATAGGTTTGTTATAGCCAGATTCGTGACTAGTTTTGCGTGCTGGCCAAAGCGAGTGGGTCGCTTGTGGGGAAACCTTCGCCGTACTCTTTGCCATGCACTGGGTAACAAAATATAATTGTTCAAATGATAAGTAAAACTCTCAGGCCCGGCCACGTTGCTCTAATTTATTTACGCCTTGATGTTTCCGCCAAATGCAATGCCATAAAATATTTTCGTATCGAAGGGGGAAACCTTTTTGGAGGCACCCACGTCCAGCGCACCCAACACTTCAATGCCAGTCGACATTGCCATAATTCTCCGGCTTAATTGATTACACCAAGTCCGAGCGCAAAGCTCTGTGTCCGGCACGGATGTGGGTGGCTCATTTCTGAGTTGATAAAATTTCAAATATTTTCAACTTAGTTGGTGCTTAGTTACGCCCACCTATACATCATATATATTTAAATTAGCCGTAATGGCCTAAATCTTGGCTATGATAAAAGCTAGGGCTTCACTTATCTAGCTGAACGTGTTTGCAAATAAATTTAGTGTTCGGAGCTGGTTAATAATCATGGGCAGTTTTAAATAATGCGCACTTGAATTATAATATTATGTGAACTTTTCGATAAAAGATTCTTTTCCTGCAATTTTTTTGAATAGTCATTCCAGAGGCTGATGATACAACTGGAAATGAATCAGAATTTGATAAAGAGCTAGTAATTTTTTTTAGTTTAAAATGAAAACAAACAGTTTTTTAGGCTATTATAAACATTTAAAAAATATGTTGGTTTTAATATTTAATATTTTTTAAGTGCTTATTTATATCAAAAATATATATGTATATGAATATTTAAACAAACGCTAGGTTGAAAAAGTTCAAGCCATAAAGCCGAAAACTTTGAACTTTGAATTAGAAAATCTTAAATATTTAAATATTTTAGTGCTTAGACTGAGCAATGAGGATCTTAGTTCGAATCCCATGAGAATCCGGGTTCGAATCCCCGACTATAGTATGTTGTTTGTTTTAGCCGCAGGTTATAGAAGTCGTAAAAAAATAGTTACGCTTAAACAATAATAATAGTAATAAAAAAAATTAAGAATTCGTTTGTGTGAACTCACAGCTACTGTATCTGCTTGCAGCACATAAAAGAAAGCCCATTTCCAATGATTGTTGTCTGGCAGTCGTAGATGGAGCTTGTCGCTGTCCGGAGAGATGGTAGACTCTGAGTTGTAGAGTGGCATTGCATCGCAACGCCATCGCTTGTCACTAAATTGACCCATTTCGAAGCTTGAGGCGATGCCAAACGAAAAGAAACATTAAGAAAAAAAAAAGAAAAAAACCAGACTGACTACTCAGACACAAAGCCTAGAATAATCCCCCCCTTTGGCCACCTTGCGGCGTTCGAACCAGTTGCACGTTGAGTGCATGTTGTACATAGATGGTGCATGCCCGAAACTGAAACTGTTGGCATTCCTTGGCCGTAAACTTTTGGCGGCCACTGTCGAGCTGTGATCGGCTGTGTCTGAGCCGGAGTCTGACCATTACATTCTTATCTTAATATGCACATTTCTTCGGGCTTCTGGGCCTTGTCTTGTCGCTGTCTTGTCGTTTCTTCTGGCTCGCTGTCTTCTCTTTCGCGGCTTACGTGCCTTGCCTGCAGACGTCTCTCTTCTCTCTTTTATTATCATACGTTTGCTCATTAACGAGCCAAGTAACGGTACATATTGTTGCCGGTTATGCAATGCTTGGGCATGGTGTGCTATGGTACATTTAGTAGATGCATAAACATTTGCAGAAAAAAAGTATCTTTTACCCAAATCAAGAAAAAATTACAATTTTTGGTTTCCAAATAATTGGTTTCCAAAAAATATATTTCAAAAATCTTCAATCCAAGAACAAAAAATTTTTAAAATAAATTTTGAATTGAATTTTTCTCTGAGTGTATTTAGTTTAGCATGCGCCTGCTACATGTAGTACCTGATAAATCCATCTGGCAGACGAATCGTTGCCAGTTGGAATTGTGGTTGAAGTTGTTGTTGAAGTTGAAGTTGGAGGCCGTTTCTCGTCCGTCTGCTAATGACATAAATTGTCCACATCACATACGTATATAGATGACAGCTATTGACGACTTAATTATGCTGATGAATGCATTTTTCGCAAATGTTACGCGGCAAGCAATTGAAATGTGCAGTGCAAAAAGCGGTCGGAGTTTTCAGACAGCGGCGTATGCAAGTGAAAACAGTACGTAAAAAAATTAAACGACTTTAAATATGCACCGCAAACAGGTTCGGCGTGCATACTGATGCTAAAGAACAACACGTAACAGTCATAAAATATTGTCTGCAACAACTACATTGTAATGTACTTATGCAAATCTAAAAGTGAACAACTATGTTAAGGGTTCGAATCTAAAATGGGGTCGGATAGAAAATTTCCTGTGTAAGGTTTGCCAAAATAAATATTTGGAAATAAAAACAAAAATGATTCTTTTATTTGAATAAATCTAGCTTAAAAAACCAATTAACAAGCCAACAAATTAGCTAAATTGGATTACAAGAAATAAAACACATAAAAGTTTGATATTTTTCAAGCTAAAAGAAGACTCTTTTTTAAAGTTTTGTTTAACATCTGCATTAAATTTTTAAAAGAGAAATCTACTGTGGAAGATAATATTATTATGATCCCAACAATAATCCAATTATTTTTGCCAAATGCCAAAAAATCCCATAACCTACATTTATTTTAGATTCATAAATTAACCTTCGGTATGGAACCCATTTATAAGCATTATGTCCAATGTCGTTGCTAGTTTGTTGCCAAAATACCAAAAACCATTAACAATCATATTTGTCTATAAATAGTGCAGATGATAATAAATCTTTTACCTGTAGCGGGGATCTACAAACACCAAAGTTGTTACACCAAATGGGATTAAGCGCAAATGAAATCACAAATTTTTTTTTTGTAAACGGGATGTACAACTTAATTATAATTTTTTGTAGATACAAAAAAAATATGTATGAAAAGAGACTAATTAACATAAAACATGTTTGCCTTTGCCACACGACAAAGAGCTAAAATTCAAAAGCGCATAACATATTTCATGGCCACTCTCACTCATGGCTAAAAATAATAATAATAAAAATATTAATGGTGAAAAAATGGCAAAAAAAAAAATATTTTTGTTTGATTTAATGAGTCGAGTCGCATTTATCATAATGTCAGTTATATGTTTAAGTTGGTTGTTTTTGCCGCTTTTTTTTCTCTATGGATTAGTGAATTTCAGAGTTGAGTGAACTCCGCAGTTTGGAGTTTGGCATCCACATTGCCTACGTTAATTCATTCGCTGTAATTAAGTAGCGCGCTTGAATTTGTTTTAAATTAAAAAAAATCATAATAAATGTTTGATTTAAATATTCATGTAGTGTGGGTCCGGTTTTAAGTGTTGACTTTGAAAAACTAATTTTTGACACGGATTTAGCGCCGACCGGAAAAAAGAGCGGCACGCGAGGGTTAATGGAGCAATGCCACAGGGAACCAGTTCCGCAACTCAAACGGAACTTTTATGGAACTTTGAAATATACAAAAATGTACGCACTAATTGTAAACATTTCAAAATACTTTATTTTATTTTTGTTTGTTATTTTTAAGCACTTACAATTACTTCTTCCATTCATAAAATGAATTCCCAAAAGTTTGTGTCAATTTCTTGTCAGACTTAGGTTTTTTTTTAGCATTGCGTATTTTATTCGCTTACGATGATTTTTTGTTTTTATAGCTTTTGTCACACGCTTTCTGTATGTTTTTACTTTATTATATTTTTTCTTTCTTATTCATAGCATTTTTGCAAAATTTATTTTGGCTTCGGCTTAGACATGTCTAATAAAAAAAGAGCTTCTTTTTCAATTGTTTTCTTTATGATTTTGTACATGTTGTAGTTATTCAATGATTCGCAAATAGTGTAAGCATGTTTTATTCAAAATTTTTTTTGGAACGTGGGATACTTGCAAAATAATAAAAATATTTATTTATGTATGTGGTACAAATTTTACTTTTACTATAGGAAATTATGACTATCAAAAAATGAACATTTTCTACGTAAAAAATGTTTATATACACTTTTATATTATTTAGAATATTTTGTGTTTAAAAAAATTTAATAATAAATTTTTAAAGGTACCAAACTTGTAAAAAGGAAAATACCAAATGCATACATTACTCAAATTTGGTATTTATTAATTGCTATCATCTCAACGCGATCATTAATTATTAAATACCAAAATACAAATTGTGTTATTTTTTTTGTTAGTTTAAATCTTACTACAACTTATTTGTGCTAAAAAATGGAGTTTTCAACAAAATTGCGACACGAATACGAGTATCTGAAGTGAGTGCAGTACATGTATCTATCGACATCTGAAAAGGTGTCAGTTGTGATTGCGCATTTGTGGCATGCAAATTGAAGAATTTCCAACGTGGGAAAACGAGTTCAACGTCGTTTATAGCTGTTGCTCTCACTTCAGTTGTTGTTGCTCTTGTTGTTGTTGTTGTTGCTGTTGCGAACGCCCCAAAATCAAGTCAAGCTGAAAAGCGTTAAAAGTTTAAACAAACAACGTTGCGAGAAAAAATCGCTCACGCGTTGCATTTTGTGTTCGACATGAAAAGAAAACCAGAGCAAACACAAGTACTTGTTGAGTAGTTGAGTTTACCGTACCGAAACGTACAAGTATCTGTACTACTCACAGATATCGATTGCAAACAATAGTTTGTATCTGCATCTAGCCTGAAGTTGCTGCGGTTTTATTTATTAACTTATTTTTTTTTGGGCCTGGGCCAAATTGTTGCAATGGCCAATGATTGGCAATTTCCAGCATCGCCATTAGCTCAATCGTTGTGCCCGCCCGTCGCATTGGCCCGCAGTTAATTGTCTACAATTATGCATTAATGAGTGCATCTGGCCAAGAGCACGAACTCAGGTCTGAGAATTCTTGCATGAAATGTTGCATGTACCCGCAAACAGACACAGATAAAATGGGAGCGAGAGGGGAGCTCGATGATTTTTTTCTTTATACATGAAGAGCAACTATTTGAAAATCGATAAATTTTCTAATTGCACGCTTCACGATCGCATGCTGAGATAATGATAATACCATCGGGTAAATAATGATGCACCCAGGCATCTTATACCGCGAATTATTTGCCTGTTTGTACCCTAAGGGGTAGACAAGGTAAACAGTTGACATGCGGTATGTGGAAGATAAAGCTAAATATCAACTGATAAATAATAGAAAAGTTACAATTATGTATATAAATTTGTATGATTTAAATATTTAATAACAATTAATTATCATTTATTAATATAATTAATAATAATATATAAATATAATTTTCGATTTAAATTAATGTTTAGTTAATTAATTATATCTTTCAAAAATATTGTTTACCTTATTGTAAAATAAAATAAAATATATATAAATTAAATTAAATAAATATTTTAATATAAAATAATTTCCATATAGTTCCATATTTATTAGACTACAATAGTTAGGATGCTTATTTTTCTTAAGTAGATTTTTCAATAATATTTATCATTTCCCATTCATTGAAAAGCTCTTTGTATATACCATTAATATTAATTTGAATTGCTCATTGTTCGATTGTTCTACAGTGGAGACAAAGCCTAATGGCCCATTCATATTCGACTTTACAGTGATTTGGAATTTATAGCCCGCACAGAAACAACCTTCTAATTGCAGCCCACACTCGTATACCCGTATACTCGTATACTCGTATACCCGGTGGCATTACCTGATAGACAATTTGCACGTTGGCGACAGCGATTGGCATCGGCGTATGCAAAGCGTAATAAATTGTTGTTAGTCGTAAAGTGCATTATTCAATATGCAATTTTGTCAATTAATTAAAATTTTGATTAATTTGCCATGCAGCACGAAACGAACATTAATTAAATTTAACAAATATGCGTGTTTGTGAGTGTGGGTTCTATGGAACACTTGACTATTGACGGCAGTTTATTAAGTTAGAAGAATGTGAGCAACAGATAGGGATGGATGAAGAGCGAGTAGTGGAATAGGAATTCAAAAAAAAAAAAAATTGTATCTTTTACATTCTACCAAGATTAGTTATTTTACATATATTTGCACAAATACAGATACAACGGTAAGGGAGCAAAAAAATTAAGAGAGAGAAATTGCTAAGGAAATAGAGTGAGTGCCACTTACCTATAAAAAAACACAACTTTTTATATATAATAACACACTTATAATAACGTACTTAAATTAATGAGAATCGCATAGAGGGGTCCACATAGACAGTAAATTACAGACAAAATGTTGTTTGGTCTCTTGTCAACAGCTTTTAAAATTCTACAGGACGTACTACGAGCATAGAATACTGTGAATATGTCTTGATGCTTTTTAGCCGAGCGTATTTAATATTTTAATATAAATAACGTAAATATCGGCTACTTATTTGGCTAGATTGGTAGAATTAATAGAGTATATAAATAAATAAATTTAAAATGGTAAGGCTTTTTATTATACTATGCTAAAAAGTTCATTATAAAAAATGTATAGTTAACTTTTCGACCTTTACCTTTAATTAAGGCACTCTACAGCCATGTGCCTCAGGTGATCATTATATATTCAGCAACGCCCCATAGGAAATACTACGAAACAAACCGTATCATTGACCTTTCCCAACATTTGTTGTTTTACTGCCCCGGCTCAAGTTGAACCTGACTTTTGAAGCTCAGATCCACAGAGTTTTGTTATTTTGTGGCGAGTGTAATTACCATAACGAAAATATATAGATACGAGTGTTCACCTAATTTCCTGCCACACCAGCGGCAATAAAAGACCTTCAATTGCAAAAAAATAAAGAAAATATTAAAAATGCAAATTTTAAGATATTGTTTTTCGGGCTCTAATGTTGAATTATTGGCAGCTATCAATTTGAAGTCAAGGTTTTGCAGTTTGCATTTGTATTGGTACACGTTTTAAGCACAGCAACAACAATAATGATAATAATAATAATAGCAATTATTGTAATTATATTAATTATTGATTTTAATAACAAAGCACTTTCCGACTATTTAGCTTATTTTTACGACTGTTTGTTATGATAATTAACATGCATGTTATTTTCTATTGAATTTTTTCAACAGGTTTTATTTATGTGGGTTGCTTTGAAGCGTAAATTGAGAATAATTTAATAGATGCAGTAAGAAAAACTAAAGTTTAATATTAGTATTATCTTGGAAATTCAATATTAATATTTATTTAACGATCTTTTTTAATACTTGAATCACATGTTTGCAAAGCTTTTAAAATATAATGTAATTAATTGTTTTCCAAACAGGTTTGACTACAGCACAATTAATTTTTACACTTAAAGAAATGTTCCGTTCTTTGTTCTTGTATAACCGGGATAGAGTAAAAAAATTTGCGTAATTAAAATAAATTTAAATTATTCGCAGTGGAACATAATTTTCAGATTCGGTAAATATTTATTTAAATTAATTTGTGCACAACATTTTTGATTTTCATTTATGTATTATATATAATTTATTTTCCATGGATTTACAGGGTATCTTACCTTAATATTACTTTTAACTAACATGCAAACAGTTTATCTGCCTAATGCTGTTCAGATACCCATGTGTATATCTGACAGTACCTCAAGTGTGCAGATACATCGGGTGAGATACATACTTGAAAAAAACTAAACGACTTTCAACTGCCAGCTTATCGGGTTAGTCAATTAATGTCAGCTTCGATTTCAATTAAGGCAGATAATACTTACGTCTGGCATTTTAGTTGTACGATGATAGTTTTGCCTAATGTGCCGCAATTACGTACATCGATTGGCATTTAATTAAAACAAATATTCACACAGCTACCACGAACAGTGGAAAAACGCACCCATTGAGATGCGAACCCCTCTCGCATTCGGCAGACCGCAGACCGTATACCATATACGATAGACGGGTCTTATCTATACGATAGCGTGGATTTGACAGGTTTAGGTTTTAATTTTTAGCTGTCGAGAGTAGCTCGAGAGTCGCTTTATATTTATATGGCATTGTTTTTGTTTTAATCTGCAAAGATTTGCATTTCTGTCTACGCCAATGATTTATGCGCTTTGTGTCTATTGATGTTGTTGTTGTTTTGGTTGTTGTTGTTGTTGTTGTTGTTATTGTCGCCGCTGTCATCGTCGTCAAATGGATTTTCATTTTTATCCCATCCGTCGGGTTTTGTTTTCATTGAAACGGCAGCTTATTTGCCTTTCAATCAAACTCGAACCCAGCCGGACCAACATTTTGCAGAGCTTTTCAAGAGCTACGCGACTTGAGACCAGTTGGAATGCCTCCGAAGGTCTTGTGTCGGAAGTTAAAGTCTATGGGTAGTTCTGAAGTTCAATAATTGACAGCTCTAATGTACGTAAACTTTACAGAAATGAAGCTGGCTTAATTGTTTGTAATTTATAAAGTTTAACTGATGAGGTTTAAGCGGAATTTGGATTGAAGACAAGGAATGCTTAAAGTATAGATTTCCTATCTAACAACTTTTTCGTAGTTCCCACATTTATTTATCCTTTCGTCTAAAAATAACATTATTATTATGATGTATTTTCATGAGTTTTGACACAAAACAAGACAAACAAATTATTTTTAATTGGTACATGAGCCGCAGCACACTTCCACAGCCAGCTTGGGCATATGGAAAGTGTGAAAACTGGAAGATGATGATGCTGAACTGGTATAAATAATAGAAATGTTGCCAGGCCCGAAACCCAAAGATCGGCAGCGACGATTGGAGAAAACACAGTGCGGATGCTGTTGTCAAATGGCAAACATTTGCCAGAACATCGGGAGAAATCCGCGATAATGTTGTGTGTGTGTGTGTTTGTGTGTGCACAACAAACACCACATGTGGTCTTACACGCGGCAAGAGGCAAGAGGAAACAAAGCAGAGTTAGTTGTACAACGACAGACGACAGACGATGATCGCGGCTACTTAAGCCATGGCAACAGCCGGCATAAAGCCTGGTTTAACTTAAGTGTTGTAATGTTAACCCGTCAGAGTGCAGATAGCTGGCTAATGCGTGTTATGACTTGAGCGGATTGGCATTGGGTATTAGGCATTAGGCATTCGGCATTAGAAAGAAGACCAGGCTAGAAAGTGGACACCAGCCGAGATAAGTTAAGCGCGTGTAAGCTTTAAAAGTACATCAAATTCAAAATAGATAAATTAATTGAGCTCAAGAGAAATTAGAACTCGGTAGAATCAAATGTTATCATGAAACTTACAACTCATTAAGGTAAATATTTGAGATTCCATAGTCCCCATACTTCAACCTCCCATAACTTTGTCAAAACTTAACCGATTTTCAAGTTCGATGGCATTTTGATCATGATTTTTCATTAAAATCGATTCTACATTTAAAATATGTGTTTTTTTTTTGAAAATAATTTTTTTTGCTTTTTTGGAAAAATTATGTACTCCCCCCTTATTCATTTTCGAAAAAAATTTTTTTTAATTGCTAGTTTGCATTTTTAATCGATTTTGGTGGACACAAATAGTATAAAAAACACCATTAAAACTAATTCTGAGGGGGTAAAATTTTTCGTCAAAAATCATGCAAAATACGTTAAAAATTTTGACATGTAAAGATCTTGGATCCACAGCTCCCATACTTCAACATCCCATAACTTTGTCAAAACTGAACAGATTTTCATGTTTAATGGCATTTTGATCGTACGTTTTTTTAAAAAATATTTTGTTAGTTTTAAAGGGAAATAAATTGTACTGTAATTTCTAGTTTAACTAGAGATTATAAGGGTACAAGCAATCCTAACTAGTTATTATGTAACTAGAATGGAAATCTTTCAACCTACTTGTACTTAAACAAGTTTAAAGTTCTTGCAGCGAAAACACTTTGCAGAAAAGACTCAAGAACAGGCCAAACGACTGCAAGAAGAAGAAGAGGAAGAAAAGATATAGACATGTCGATAAGTTCAAGTTCTCGGCACATGGCAAATGTGCTGGTGGAGTGGGGCGGAGGGTAGCGAAGGGGCCACTGAAAAGATTTATCAACAATGAGATTCGCTTTTGTTTCTACACACAGAGGCTGTTGTTAAGAGTTAAGAAAAGAAGATGAGCAGAAGAAAATAGGAAGAAACAAATAACAGGAATAGACTGCAAGCCAACAAGTTTTAGAGGGGGGTTAGTTGGAACGTGGCAGACCCCTTCAGGTTTAGCCTTGAGCCGCCTTTGGACGTTCTAATGAGCTATTTCCAGCAGTGAAACGAGCGACATGCAAAGCCAACAAGTGTCAACATTAATTTGCAGCGGTCCACTGTTAATTTCCAATGCGAATGTCACATAAATTTCACATATGCTCGCACATATACATATATCTACTATGCATAACTCTGTAGCTTGTATCTTGTTTCTGTATCTGTATCTTTTTCTGCAAGCTGCGCATATTTGCCACACCCTGCGCTGAATTCTTCGTTTATTTGGGCTGTCAACTTTTATAAACAAAATGCTGTTGACGCCTCGGTAGCGCTAAAAGATGATATCCCAAAAATTAAAAAATTTCTAAGTCGAAGCTTAAATACGCTTTTAAAAGAAATTCGATCTATGAAGTAATAAAACGATATTTAATATTTGGAATCTGTGCAAAGTTTCTATTTAAAAACAAAAGTTTCATAAAGTTTTCATATTGCCTTAACCAGCTAATAGTATCTTAGTTAGGGTATAGCAAAAATTAAAATATATTTTTTTGTTTGTTTCGCTTCGCCTCGTTTCAGTTTTTGTGGTGTCATTTGTTGTGTCTTCGCGCGACTTCATGCGCAGCATGCAAAATTTTTTGATTACTTTTGGCGAGCACTGTGTTTTTTTTTTTTTTTTTTTTTTTTTTGGGAGGTTTGGTCTTTAAAAAAGTTTATTTATATACTTATGCATAGCATTGAATATACTATGAGATAATAAGTTCCATAACATTAAATATTTCTATTGAATAATAGATTTCACGTGAGGCTAAAAATTTCCGGCTATTAAAAATTTTTTAGAGATCATAAATATATTCTAGACTAATTTACTAAAATAAATATTAAGACACTTAAATAAAAACAATAAGTATAATAATACGAGAATGCTAACAATGACAGCACAAATAACAAATAAAATATTATAAAAAAAAATTTTTTTATATCAATCTTATTGAAAAAGCTCTAAAATAGAACTATATATTTTCTTCATCATTTTCTATTTCAATTTCAATTTTTTTCCAGCTGCTTTCCTGTTTAGTCGCATAAACATATCTGCTTTGATCACATGTCCCTTCGTGCTAACTTGCCATAAACAATAAATAAATGTCATCGTCTTATTTCTTGGTATTCTAACATCCTCGTATCTCATGGCTGCACCTGGTTGCATCAATATCATGACTGCATTAAGCTGGCCTCAGTTTTCAGCATTTGAGTCCAATTTATGAGTATGCAGAACACGCTTAAGATACCATTTATAGGTTCAATGCTGCGGTTAAGCTTGAAATTAATGCGACATCTTGCCGCATCAGCTTTCCAGTTTTTTTTTTGTCCCTTATCCGACTTCTGCCTCCGCCCCCTCCCTCTGTCCCATGTTTTGCACATGTGCAAAGTTAGCTGCCTGCTTTTGGTTTTTTGAAATTCTGCTTAATGATTTTTTATGAATTTATTGCCAGCGCAGCCGGCGAACAATTTGCGCATGCGTTGCCCCCAATGAGGCTGAACCGACTCAAGGGGGAAGGGGGAATCCGGGCTGCGGACAGGCGGACTGCCCACACCAGAAGGAAACCTCAAGCAACGATTGAAAGCAGGCGCGAAAAGTTCGCTGCGCATCAAGGCAAAAAGTTGAGCTGTTTGCATCTGTGTGTGTTTGTTTTTGTTGTTGTTGTTGATGTTGTTTGTGGCAGCCTTTTATATTTTAAGTGGCTGTGCGCCTTGGATGGGCATGCTGCATGCATATGGCGGCGCATGTTGCAACGCCTACTAAATCATCCAGCAGCATGCCTCAATGTGTGCCTACAGATACATTTGTTTGCACCAAAAACAACAAGAAGAGAGCATTTAAAATGTTGCCATACGCTGCATTTCCTGCCCGTGCACATGTATATAAATATGGAAATAAAACAAAAAAAAAAAATACATATAAATAGCATATATTTTCGATCTATGTGCAAGCTTCAATTATTGAATGAATGAACAGCTTTGTGTTGGACAAACAACTCCACTCAGAGCTCAAGGCTGAGTCAACACATGGATTTTAATAGCCAAGAACTTGCTGACATAGATACGAGCACTGTGTTCCAAGTGTACTTCTATAAATATCTATATTTCTTTTTTTTAATATTTTGTATATATATATATTTATTGTTTTGCAAGGCATCGATGCCTTAATATTTGATTTACTTTTTAATAATTAGTATATTTATAAATGGTAAACTTTTTATAAATTTTATAAATTTCTAGATTGGGACTCGAACCCAAATTAGCTTCTCTTTGACAATTCTTCTAGCGACAATTTTTTTGCTTCGTTATTTCTAATTTAAAATAAAATTAAAAATTAAAAAACACTTTGAAATAAACGCGTTTTCTAAATTTGTATACAAAGAAACTCACATTTTAATTAATTTAGGACAATTTCTGAGTGAAATACAATTTTTTAATAATTTTTAACTTATTCCAAAAGACGAAAAAACTAGCAAAATTTCCATTAAATCCTTCAAGTTAAACTCCATATTAATATTAAGTTTTTGTAATTTTTCTTCAAAGTTACATTACTTAATTATTTTGAGGCATTCAAAGGTAGCCACGAGTTTACAACAAATCTGCCTACACATCTCATTTTCAAGAACATACTGTTTTCACGTATTTCTTGTACATAATGTGACCTTTTAAATTGCATGTCTGGCTAAGATACAAACCCAAGTCAACCTTAATTTCTTTCCGCTGTCTTTGGGGCCCTAAGACAATGTGTAAACAAAGGTCATGACATGCCAAGCAAAAAAAGTTAAATCAACATGTGAAAGAAAACACGCGTAATTGTTTAATAACAAACAAAACACAGTTAAATTCAGTCAGCAATTGAAACAGTTAACACAGCTAGCCGACAACCTTGTGCTGAAACATTGTTGTTGAATTAAAACAATTAAAGGTCCCCACACAAAATGCAATTCATTTGCGTATTAAGAGTGTAGCATATCAAATTGTTTGGCTATTAGCAAATGCTCGATATATACGTGTATCTAACTGAATAAACATTGTTAACTAGAGATGGTTACGTGAGTTTTGAGTTTAACTACAAAAACGAAATTAAAAATTTAATGAACAAATTTGATTAAAATTTTTAAAAATATCATTAGTATCTTTAGGTATTTGTAGTTTCAAAATTGGTTTATAGTTTTCGAAACACAAGAATATTCTTTTCTTATAGTAGAAATTTTTGGTACATTTTGAAGAAATTTTCGTTTTCAGAAAAAAAAAAAACAAAATACTAAAATTTAGAATTTTTGTTTTTCAAGAGTAAAAATTTATTTAAGTCATGCATATAAATCTCTAATTACAATTACTTGACAATTATTCTAAATATATTGTTAGGTTTTTGAGTTATTTTTTAAATTGAATGCTTTAATATTTTTTTTGTTATATACCAAACGATATTTGACATATCACGCTTACGTCTCTAGCCGCTAATGAAGGGCCCGCTTTGAAGGTGTTAAAAGTTGTACGCAATTTGATTAACAAACTGAGGGTTCCAGGTATTAGACGTGTATGTGGGCTACCGCTAGTCAAGTGAATGACCATGGTCGCCTCTGCATTTGCGGCTTTGGCCATAAATTTTTCAAAAGCGGCCAACTTGTCGCTCGTCTTTATCAATAGCTGTGGACGCAAATTGACAAGCGCGACTTTGGCTTTGTAACTGAACTCAACTGAAAATGATTGCAGTTGAAAAGCGAAGGCGAAACCAGATACGCCTTCAATCGCTGGATCAACTGAAGCTGGAGGAGGCGCTGCGACTCAAAACCTGGTCTGCTTGTTGTTGTTTTTTTTTTTCCATTTCTGCTTTTCATGGCTAACGAAGTGCAAAGGCGTCAGTTTGCATTCGATGAATTCCAATCACACGCATATCATTTGGCATTTGCCACTTAAGGCTAACACACTAAATAACTGGCTATTCTTAAGTGTGCAAAGTGGTTGAACATTAAATAGATGCACTCAAAGAATGCATTAAACAAATGACAAAATTACATAATTGGATTACAGTGAAAGCTGCCTAGGAACAATTTATATGAGGTTCCACTTCAGCAAAATATTTCATAATTTAAATTGTGACGAAATTCGTATGAAAAACTCTAAAAAAAAGAAAATAGTTAGTTTTAAATATCTTCTATAACTTACTTTATTACCTATCCTTAACAACTTTACATAGCTTTGCAAAGATATGCATTAAAATAAAGATCAAAAATAATTTATATGAACTTTCCAGCTTGTTGAGTTTATAAAATTTCCTGTGAAAACTGTTTGAACACCGATAAAACATCAATCAACGAATAATATTCAATGCGCTGCGAGCGCTTTCAAAATCGTAAATCATAAAGCCCAAACTTGGATTAGATCGAAACACCTTGCCATAAATCTTTGACTCTCATTAGCTGCAACTGAAAATTGAACTCGACTTTGGTTCTGTTTTTGGCGCGCTTTCTGTTCGAACGGGCCCCCCTAAAACACTGTACGACCTTCAAACGGTCGACTCCACTTCACACACACACACACATATGGGTAGAGATCACGCCACTTGCGGCGCTGTTGCCAAGTTTCTTTGGCTGGGAGTGTGTGGGGCTTGGGTTGACGGAAATGTTGCCGATCGGATGGGCACGCAAAAGACGTTGATGTTTACGTTTGCGTTTACCTGAAGGCGAAGGCGACTCCGGGCTCGGATCGGTAACATGTTTTATGCATCCGTGGCAATGGCAACAAAAAACACTTTTTATATATATATACAAGCTTTATACAATGTTTAAGAGGAAAACAACAACAACAACAACAACAACAGCGAAATACTTTTAAAGGCAACGCGAAATGGCGAAGGTCGTTCAAAGGCAATGCACAGTTTATATTTTTTATACGTTACTTTTGCAGTTTCTCTGCTTTTTTAGAGTAAAACTCTATCGATAAAAAGGGTTTCATTGTTTATTGATCAATGTTTGTGCATATATTTTACAATTAAAAAGACTAAGCCAGAAGACTTTAACTTCAGATTTATGAACTTGCGGAAGTTAAAGCATTTGAGGTTTAATTTCAGAGTAAAAGAAGTTTAATAAAGAAGCCTTAAGTCATTAATTTTGAATCAGTTCACTTGACCGTGTTAGTAAAATGAACTATTGAACTAAGTTAGTGACTGTAAACTAACCCGTACAAAATTACCTCATTTGATCTAGTTCACAATTAAAATATTAACTAAAATATTAAATTGCGAAAACTAATAAAGAGCTATTTTGCTTGATTTATTTATGTTATTACTTATGTGTTTATTTATTTTTTTTTAAAGAGTGCTTAATATTCGGTTTTTGATTTTGCATATTTAAGTTTACCTACAAACTACTGTAGCTGAGATTTATTTGCGAAACTGAACGACTTTGATAAGAGTAGCCTAATTGCTTCTGCAGCGGACGTCAACACAGTTTTTCGATTTTTCAAAATGTTGTTTTTTCTTTCGCCGGTTCCCATCATAAAGCTGTCGACTGGTTTCCTTTTTGGCGACACGCTCCGCTTATGTCAGTCAGTCAGTCAGTCCAGCAGTCTGTTAGCCGTTTCGTTTCGTGATTTTCTTTTTGCCAATTCGCATCGGATTTTGATTTCGTTGCGTTCAAGTTTCATTTTGGGGAGTAGTTTGTAGTTGGCCAGCCGGATGGCTGCTTCTTACATACTTGGTATGTGGGTCAAGCCGCGACACTCGGGCCTCATGCATAATGTGTTGATGTATTACACACAAGCCCAATGGGACCAGCGATATGGCATGAGGTGTTATTATCTGTTGTACGCAAAAGGTACATATTTATTATTGCCACTGAATAATATGAAATATGAAATTATTCTGCCATATTACGAGTAATTTTTAACAAAATGCGGTTTTGTTGGCGGGTTTGAGCTTTAATAAATTATCTCAACTTGCAGGATACATGCGGAATAATACGATCGTACATATTATTAATCTTGAAAAAAACAGCTGTGGAATTTTTGGTAATAATTTAGGTATTTCCCTAAGTACCAATCTTGCAAACTGGTTCATTAATTTTATTCAAAAGCGAACTACTGACAATTATTTTTGTTTTGTTTTGCAGCCCTGAAAAAATACTTGCCTATGTAGCCCTACCAACTGCCCTTTTATATTTTCATCGTATTGTGAGATCATGTCAAAGTCTATTAAACTGTTTAGCCACAATTGATAGTCAATTAGGTTTCAATCGAATCCGTTTGGCTTGCACACGTCTCTAAGCAAATCTCTGATCATATTAATTTTGTGGCGTTGCATAAGCACTTCATATGCAATGTAAATCGAGTGGAGAGGGGAGAAATGAAATATAAAAAAAACTTTCTACAATTATTTTAAAAAGTATTGAACTTTTCTTCTACTTCACGCGATTTACGCAACTTTCACGACCGGCAACAAAAACCACAAGCCACATGCAACAAAATCAACAACAATAACAACAACAACAATTTATGGCTGCAGCAGCCGTTTGCATCGAAATGAAAAGCTCGAATGGTTTGGCCCACGCAATGTTGTGTTGAGAAAAAAAAAACACCAAAAACAACAACAGCAAAACGAGTGAAAACCGAAACCCTTTAGGAAATTTGTTTGAAATCTGACGTCCGATGCATAAATCCGTTTCAAATCGCTGTGCATCGGGCAACATAATGCGGCAACTGCACCTCTGAACAACACCAACGCAGACCCTGGGGTTACGATTTTGGAGGCGCTGTTTTTGGGCACACGATGCACATCGCTGTTGGAGCATAGTGGGCGTCAGCCAAATTTCATTAAAAAAAACTTGCGTCGGGTTTTAACTTAAAAACATAAAAATTCGAATTTTTAAGTGCTAAGAAGAAGCGCATTGTTTTGGTTATCGAACACCGAGCTGCTAACTCCTGTAAAATATACACCAACTGCAACTCGTGATTTAAAACATAGTTAGAGCTATCGATAGCTTATCGATAATTAATTCCATTTGCAAATTAATGAAGGTTGCGCGCAAATTTAAAATTTCCCTTTTTTATTTTAAAAGTGCATTGTCCCACTGTGCCTTGCTTGGATATACTACATAAATCGAGTACAGAGTGTATCAGCATGGATCGGATCGTATCGCATCGCATCGCATAGTGGCTGTATTAATGAGTTTAAGCGCACGCCTTAGCCTACGAATGTGCGATGTGAAGTCTGGTTGGATTTGCAGAGCTTTTGTGAGTTGGTTAAGACAAAAGATTAGGCCAACTATAGATCGTGGCATGGGGGCGTCGTTGGCGTTGGCAGCACATCGCATATCAAAATGACACCATTATGGTATTAAGCCAATCGCCATAAGCGTGTGGGATCGTGCCGCACATCATATGGGGGCGATCAAGTCAAGTGGCGCACGTTTCGCTTAAGCTGGCTGGTGAGACCCTCGAATTTTAAACAGCTCGTCTTTGTTCTGCTTGTAACCGCCAGAGGTCTCTAATTTATGCTTGCCAATAAAATAGTCCACTTAATTATTCCATTGCCTATGCTAGATTTGGTAAACGCTTTTTATCAATATGTTTTTCTATTTCTTTGCAGGCACAATTCCTGGAATAACACCTACAATATTAATGAATGAATTTATCTAGACAGGTGAGTGGTGGCTTAACTAATTGCTTAGATTAGCTTACATTGTGTCATTGAACTTATTTTGCTTTCGCCTTTCTATGTGATTTTCATAATATTCAGACAAAAACAGAAAGTCTTTGGGAGAGAACGAGATGAAAATATTCCACGATATAAATCCAACTTTGCTGTTTACCTGTTGTTTCCACACTTAATAGTACATATCTATTATCAAATCAATAAATTGCCTTGGGTAGAATATACGCAATGTTCAGGTATTTGTTTAAGCAATTATAGATATATTTTTTTTTCTTTGAAATTTATGTGCTTGATTTTCGAACTGACAGTTGACAGTGACAGCGTTTGAAAACGCCAAATGGCCGCCGGCTTGGCTCAAAAATTCGCATACAAACTCTGTTTTCAAAACCAATTTTTGTCTTGTATGCAAATTTCTGTGTGGTTTTTTAATTAACGTAGACACAATTTACCAGCTTTGTACACCCCATTTATGCACTTGTTTAGCCAAACTGTTTGTTTACTTGAGTCACGTTTAAAAGTAGTTAGACGCATTTCGTACACAATTTGCGTAATGTTTGCTTATGCTAATCGTGGCCATTAATCAGGCTTGGCTAACAAACTGATGCACGAATCAAGGGTTCCACAGACCAAACAATAAATGCAATCATACGATCAACGAAACTGCAAAACTTTTTCATTTATTATGTAAATGAAATTGATGGATTTTTTAATCGGAGAAAAATGCTTGTAAATTATTTACAATGGCAGCGTCATGCCCAATTGGAAATCCAGAAAAATTTCTTTTCAAAAATTGTTTACAATTATATAAAATTTAATTTATTAATTTCCACATGGGGCACATGAGTTCAACGCACGTGCCACAGAAATAAAGTCGCAGCATCTAAAAACAACAGCAACAAACAACGAATTGTAGTGCAAAGAAACAAAAAAAAAAAACAACTCAAACGAAAGTTGAAAACACACAACATGAAAATGCGGCACAAAGCTTGAGGAAATACAATAGGCCACAAAAACAAGCCGACGCACTTTTCGCTTTTGAAACGAGGCAAGCGGAACGCATACACTCAGAGAAAACATTTTGTACATTACCTTTTCAAACAAAAAACATTTCTGAAATCAAAACTTGATCAAGAAATTTTAAACTTGATTGAAGCCTAAAATTATTGGGTTTTCGCTCAGTGTACCCGGCTGCATTTGCGTGTTGTTTTGGAATTGAGGTATAGCTGATGAAATGGGCATGATTTTTATAATTTACACGGTTACCCCTTGCCCCTATGCTGCTTTTCCCCCCTCAATCCAAAAGGGGGATTGTGAGCGCGTGCGCAGCTCACGGCTCGTTGAGCAGACGACTGAAAGGGCAGGGGGAGGGGGCAGTGAGGAGGGGCAAAGGTGTTGAAAGCGAAGGCAAATATTACACATTTAATTATGACAAGTTGGGTCCACCCTGGCAGATGATGTCTTTTCACCGCCAACTCACAATGAAATTACAATAAAAAAATTTCGGCTTAAAATTGTCGTGGGCTAAATTGAAATTTTTGGTGATGATCTTTGAACTTGACTGCATTATAAGCATGAAATATGACTGGGATATACAATTCCGTTTAATAAACTGAAGACTGGATGATAAAAATCATTTTAAATGTAATTATAAAAACTGCACGTAATTCTGAGTAAAATAGAAAATAATTGAAAAACTTGGCTAAACCTCAGATATTTTAGCATAATTTTTATTTACCCAAACTTCGGCTTTTATAAAGCATTGGATTAAGTACTCAGATTTCTAATTAAATTCTCATACAATAATACACTGTGATCCTCACGAATGTGTCGCTGCAGGCGCAACAGCTTGCGATGAATCTTCAGATATGGCTGCATGCTGGCTTGAAGACTGGCCAACAGGGCATCTCTGACCAGCTTGACGGTGCTCAGCTGATAGAGATTGCCGGCGGCGATCATGCAGGTTAGATCGTCGTCACGATTCTGCAAGAGGACCAGCTGTTCTTCGATTTTGTTCATGCGCAATTTGAGTTCATCTTTTTCGGCAATCAGATCACGTTCGCGAATCTTCTGATCAAACAGATATTCCATAACTTCTTCCGAAAGATTCGAGTATTGCTGGGCCAGCGCCATTTTTAAAAAGCCTATAATTTCGTAAAAACAAAAATTTTTCTCTATAAAGAAGCTATATAACTTTCAATATGACAGTCAAAGTGTAAAAATACTTACATTTGATTTTGGCTTTAACTTCCAACTTTCATTGTCTATAAAATGTTTAAATTATCTTTTGATCAGTTAAAATCAGTTCATATCATGTTACGCGCGATCAGTGACTGCTCTTTACATAATAATAAATAAATAGCTTATTATTTATTTATGCTTTATCAAGATTACCTATCGATTACCTAGACCGATCACAACACACCTCATAAACCGAGAAGTCCCCTTGGAATTCAGCTAACCGATCAACAGCCGAGCCCAAACAATGCGGTGCTAATAATAATAATAAATTATTAACACCTTCGGTTAGTCAGATTCTGGGTAACTCTCGGCACAGTCTATTGATTTTGCTGTTTAAACATAATATTCTTTTGAATTGTTTTCGAGATTCAATGCCTTTCCGTAGATCGATTTGTATTGTCTTTGGTCGTGGCTAACATAACTTTGATTTATGTAAATTTACTTAATGGCCTTTTGTTGTCAAAGCTCTATTATGTCTAGGCATATTTTTACTCTCTTGCCTGTTTGGCATTTCTGCCAAGTATTTTTTTATCAATCAAATGTGTAAATTAACAATACTTTAAGTTTTTAGAGAGTGAAAAATATTAGATTAAGTTTGCCTGCTATACGAAGTCTGCGTCATGATTCTAGTGGAACTAGTTCGAAACAAGTATAAAAAAAAATTATTAATTTTGACACGAAAACTTTCGAAACCAAAGCTCCCATATTTCAAATTTCCATAACTTTGTCAAAACTCAATCGATTTTCATGTTTGATTGCATTTTTGTCATGATTTATCATCTAGATTGATTCTGCATTCAAAATATATTCATTTTTTAAAAATAATTTTTTTTTAATTTTTTGGTGAAAAATCATGTACTCCCCCTTATGGTTTTAAAAAAAAAAATTTTTTTTTCTGTTTAATCGATTTTATTTGTCATAATAAGCATAAAAAACAACATTTAAGCTGATTCTGAGGGGGTCAAATTTTTTGTCAAAAACCATGCCGAAATTGAAAAAAATTTTGACAAGTCAAGCCTTCGGATCCATAGTTCCCATATTTCAAACTCCCATAACTTTGTCAAAATGGCATGTTTGATGGCACTTTGATCATGATTTTTCATCTAGATTGGATCTACATTTAAAATATATACATTATTAACAATAAATTTTTTTTGATTTTTTTGGTGAAAAATCATGTACTCCCCCCTTATGATTTTCAAAAAAAATTTTTTTTTCAAAATTTAGAATTGCGAGTTTATGTGTTTAATCGATATTATTTGTCATAATAAGCATAAAAAATAACATTTAAGCTGATTCTGAGGGGGTCAAATTTTTTGTCAAAAACCATGCCGAAATTGACAAAAATTTTGACAAGTGAA
>SCDY01000910.1:0-81111 GCA_004143825.1 Drosophila micromelanica | reverse complement strand
TATGGGGTCGGAGATGCCTCCTTCTACCTGTTACATACATTTCAACAAAACCATAATACCCTGTTTCACCCATTTTCAATGGGTTCAGGGTATAATTAATGATTATTTGCTACGGAGTTTGTTGTGGCCAAAGGCTTGGAATGAGATTTGTATTATTTAGTAAGTGGTTGTTGCAACCGCTTGTCACACGTGTTAGCATTGATTTTGTTTGCCAATTGCATTATATTTGATTTCTAATTAAAAATCATTGTTTAGCCTGGCATATGCAAACATATATATTTTTTATTCGCACTTGCATTTAATTAAATGCAAATAACAAAACTCGCATAAATTCTGGTGCAAAAGGTGCACCACACAGCAGTTTTCCAACTGTTTAATGGGCGAGGGCACAGCGGAAATTGGGGGGTAGATTGGGAGCATCGGTGTATCCTGGTGGATGTTCGCGGCAGCCGTGACCATTATTTATGAACGCAATCATTCATATGATATTTTGCGGTTTCGCATGCATTTATCAAAAAATGTTTTATAACACTTGCTTAACAATGCGAACAAAACCCCATTCGTTACGTGTGTGTGTGTGTGTGTGTGCGAAAGTGTTTAATACTCTATAAAACTTTTGCAACTGCTTAAAACTGTTTTACTGTACATAAACTTTGAGTATTAGTTACAGCTTTCAAATAAGGGATTTTTATTGAGATCCATATCTAACTAAAGGCAACGCTCCAACGACTTTTTCTATTTACTAAAGTGTTTTTTTATTTGAGTCGATAATAGGATTCATAAACTACTGAATGATAATTATCGCTATAAATTTTTCATTTTAATGGGGTCTTAAATGGTATTGAATAATCGATAATAATAACTAATTCTATAAATTTCCCACAGTGGTACTTAAATGACTTACAAATACTAAGCAAAATGAATAAATGATTAAGCTAGTAGTAAAGTTTGTAAAATTAATCATAATCTGGTCCTGTAGTAATGTCGTTAAATTGTAAATTATTTCAGACTAAACAAATGAGCTGGTAAAAAACGAGAACGAGAACAATGAGCCATTTTTACAATTTTTTTCAATTTTACGCTTCTGAAATTTGCCACGATTTGATTAATGTTTTCTTTAAATTTTATTATGTTTTTGGCAGCTGCTTAAACTGACAGCCTATAATGCGATGTTGGTTGCCCCTAAAAAAGAGCCGAAAACATCAACAGCAAACTCATTAAAATCATAAAATGCATTTATGACAGTCATGTTTGCGCACAGGCAATAAGGATATATGGCGACAAGTATGCATGAGTGTGCCTGTGTGTATGTGTGTGCTGGGGCGTTGCTCAAAAGTGTCAAAATCAAGACCAAAGGCGCAGGCAAAGTTGGCAGGCTGTGCGCTCGAGTTGCTGCGTGTATCCAGCTGCATCCTGTCAGCGTGTCCTGCGGCCGCCTTCGTGTTGTCACACAATTATGCATACAGCAGCTCGAGTTTTGTTGCCGTTGCTGTCGCTGTTGTTGTTGTTATTGTAATTATATTGCTGGTTGCGAAACAAACTGCCAACAAGCGCAGGCACACAACACGATTAATCTTGGCAATTCAGTTGCGCCTATCTGTGTGTGCGTGTGTGTTTTGTGTGTAGACAAGCCTTAGCTTAAATCAGCAGTCAATGTCCATATCCTGCGACTGGCACTTCAATCACGCTCATTCGTTATGCGTTTGACAAATTGAAAATGCGCACAAAGTAAGTGCGAAGCGTGGCCCACAAAATAAATGGAAAAAAAAAATAAATAAAGCTGGGGAAAAAGGACACCAAGGACGTGCTGTTTGCTGTGCCAAACAAGCGCCATCAGCGCATCCTTAAACACATAATTTCTAGTAGCTAGTTCCTGTCGCGTACAGTTCCAGTCACTATCTGCTCCATCTTCATTCCTTTTTGACGCATATTCCTTGAATAGCGCCAATGTTTTTCTTACACTGTTTAGAAAGTTTAGGGCGAGTACATTGGCTTTAATTAAAATTACTTTCGGATTGTGGAATGTCAAATTGTGTGGCTTAATCATTATTTGACTCTAGAGAACGTGAACTTTATATAAATATATAAAATCAGATGTATAAATGAGTTAGAAAATTTACACTAGAAAATCTTGAGATTGTTCATCTTAATTTTAAAGTTAGAGTCTGAAATTTTTGGAGTTATATATTCTGAAGCCAAATTTTCTTTTTATAATTTTTAAATTAAATTAATATTAAAATTTTTATAAAATCACCTTCATTTCTTGATCTATTTTTTGTTTTCACACTTATAACAGAGTAGTGCGCCGTCGTTTGTACCTATCTGCAAAATTCGTTATTTGCTTTTTTATGTGGTTGGTTCTTGGTTTAGCTGGTTCTTCAGATTATTATTGCTTTCACATTTTGCTGGCTGACCACGTTCTTAGCACAGTACGCTGCTGCGACCATTTATCATGCACTCGACAATTTTTCACTGCATAACTCAGGGCGCCACGTACGACGACGACGACGAGGGGGTTTCGAGACAGCCTCAGCGGCTGGAACTTCTTTTTGGCAGCATTTCGACTCCATTGAATGGGGGGAGCTAGGCGAGTTTATTTGTAATCAGTGGCCAGCACTGTCTCACACATGGCCACTGTTCGATGGTTCGGTTTTTGATTAATGCAACAGCATTTGGGGCCAGTTCAGTTCGGTTTGGTTTAGTTCAATGCCATCTATTGCAAGTTGAATCTGTTGGATCTGACCCTTGGTCCTGGCTGAGCGCATAGTTGACTTTCATTTAGCTAAGGCAACGAGTTGATTCATCTGACGTTGACTCGCAAATCAACGGAATCGAGCGTGCGGGTCCCGCATTTTCCCATTCGCATTTTCTCCATTTTCAATGGCATTTCCATTGCGATTTCCATTCCGATTACCATTTCGCATTCATTCTTCATCATTTGCTTAGCATGTCACTCAGCACATTTGGCATACGCTCGTCTATTTAGCTGATTGTCTGCCTGCCTGCCAGCATCAGCATCAGAATCGGATGTCAAAGGAGCTGCTGCTGATGTTGCCGTCGTTGATGCTACCGCTGCTGCTGCTGC
This sequence comes from Drosophila micromelanica, assembly GCA_004143825.1. Classification (NCBI taxonomy): domain Eukaryota; kingdom Metazoa; phylum Arthropoda; class Insecta; order Diptera; family Drosophilidae; genus Drosophila; species Drosophila micromelanica. The sequence goes on along the minus strand of SCDY01000910.1, from coordinate 78,026 downwards.
TGTTCAGCATTTTTGTTGACATATTCATTGGCAAATGCAATAATGTTAGATTTAAATGCTTGACAGCGTTTAGTGCGTCAACCCTAAGCCACTGCCCCCGCCCCTACTTTCTGCGTGCTGTTGCTGCCAAATTGAATTTGGGCAAAGTTTGGCGCGTTTGTCACGGAAATTGAAAACGCTTCCTTTTAAAGTTCGATTTTAACTTTAGCTTTTTCAATTTTTCATCGCTGTGAGTTGACAAAAGTTGTGTAAATTATTTTTTGCAGTCAGCCTTCAGCTTTTGACACACTTTGATGTCAGTTGCACGCAACCAACTAATTTCCCAAGCAAGCTGCCCCAGCCAAACCCCCCCCCCCCCCCCCCCCCCCCCCCCCCCCCCCCTCACCCCCCCCCCCCCCCCCCCCCCCCCCCCCCCCCCCCCCATTGATGTTTGACAGGCGCCAGGAACTAGTCGTGTAATGCGGGCAAAGCGCTTCAAAATGCCTTAAGGATCCAGCCTGCCTTTGCAGCCAGCCAGTCAGTGGCACTGAAGTGCCGCATCGAGTGGCGCTGATCCGCTGCAGTAGCATCATCATCATCAGCATCATCAATAGCATCATCATCCTATTTGTTACGACTATTATTATTTTCAGTTTAATGAAAAAGTGCAATTTGGCCCCCGCACACAAATGTCTACCCTGATCTTCGTCCTCGTCTTCGTCTTGGTCTTCGCTCCACTTTAATTCAAAAGCAAATGTGCAACTCTTGTGCACAAAGAGCGAAGTCGACAGCAACTCGACTCTAAAGCTGTTGCCAGCACTGTTTTTACACTGAGAGAAACATGACAAAAAGTTCATTGCTCAAGCAATATCCGGTTAGGATAAAAAATTCAAATTTCCTAGCTTTCAAAAGAAAATTCATATTGCAGCTACATTATTTTAAATAAATAAATTCTTGGCAATATTATCTATTTAATTTTAGAATATTCAACAAAGACATATTTGCAAAACTGTAACCCTTTCATATTTTTCGCTGAGTGTACAGCAGCCACTTTACAATCTTATCGATTTTGTTCACTTGGCTTTTAGCCCGCGCCTCGCCACGCCTTTGTTTTTGCTGTTGCCGTTGCCTTTGAGTCTTTTTTCTCGCCAACGTTTGGCCGCTTTATGCATTTGGTAGTAGCCACTTTGATGACATTATTGAGTGCCCTTCTTCATCATCTTCTTCTTCTCCACTAGCGCCCAGCCAACGTCCAATCTTAATTCCCATTTTCTTGCTTTATCCCCTGTTGTTACAGTGTGCTGCATAATGGTATTACGCTCTTAGCTGGTCTCGCTTTCTGGCCAGCTCGCAACTCCATCAATTTCAGCTGCTTTTAACTATAAATTAAATCAATCGATCAAGCCGCCACCGCTGGCCGGACAAAAACGGTGTCAATCAATTAGTTTTTCGTTCACACACACATGCACACATACGTACACACACACACACACAACGTGCCCACACTCTTGGCAATAATTTTAATGAAATACAAATATAAATGAAGCAACGTCCAAACAATGACAGCTCCAACGATGGGCCAGCTCAAATGATGCTCATCAATCGCCGCAACTTTTTACAATCAGCCGGTCTCGAAATTATTTCCAGCACTCGCCTGATTAGCTGCGCCATCTTCCGCCGGGACAACGTTCTGCGGCCGGCCACGTGTACGGCATCTCAAGTAGTTGAACAAAATGGCGAAGATTGTCGCCGCAAATGCAAAATAAATAGCCGAGATTAGCATTCGTTGCGTGACTAGCTGCTACCCTAGATTTTTAAAAATATCCCCAAGAGTTTCTGAATTCCTTTTTTAAAAACTTGTATTTTTCTTCGCAGAACTTTTTTATACAGTTTTTAATTTGCAAATTTTTTCATTATTTAAATTATTTATTTTTCATAATCAAAAATAAATTATATGAAGTTGAAAGATTTTCAAAGCTGAATTTTCTCCAAATATATATTTTTATGTACCTTAATATATTTTTCAACTTTTATCTCTTTCAAATGAGTTATGTGTTCAGCATACCCTAAGAGAGTCAATTTACAGGATATAATAAAATATCCAAGCTAGCAAAATCGAAAAAATGTCTAAAACGAATGACAAATTTTAATGTCAATAGCCAGAGACGTGCGCTCTAACGGGGCGTGGTTTTGCCCATGCAAGACAAATAGAGGGCAAGGGTGCTTAATAGGGGGTTGGGGTTCGAGTTGGGGTTGGGGTTAAGTTGACCATTTGCTCTTGCTTGTATAGTCTATCTGTGCGCCGCTTTCATGTTCATTTTAATTTGTCTGAATGTCGTTGCAGGACGCACAAACGATTTGTTTTGGTCGGCATCGTCTATTGGTTTTTGCAGCTAAGCGGAGTGGCGGGGGCGTTGCGGTATATCTTTTGGGGTTTATTTGTATTAATGAAATAGACATTTTGGGGTCATGCTAAAGTGATTTTTCAACGTCCTGTTTCGGCCAGAGCAGGCAAAATCCGCCTGGTTGCGTTCCCGTGTCTCACGTTTCATGTTCCTTATCTCTGCCATTTGCCAGCTTTTCTCTTTTTCTCTTTTCTTCCTACGCTTTTCTGTTCTTTTCTTTTTTTTTTTGGTTCATGTTTATTTTGGCTTTGTCTTGCCTTGTCGCCTGTTTTCTGTTTTTCTGTATATATTTTTTGCCCCTTTCTATTTTCTGGCAAACGAATCCTTTCCGACCCGCAACAATGGACAACTTTTTGTAGTGGATGCTGCCGCTGGTTGAGATCAGCGTAGGTGCGGCGGCAGAGGAGGAGCAGCAGCAGCGTTCGTGGCCTTTCAGCGGCACTCGCAGCAAAGTGAAACTAATGGCAGTTAGTTTTGTTAAGTCGATAAAACTGTCAGTGATATGGCAGATTGTGTGGCAGCTGGCGGGTACTTTTTGCCGCGGGCGCACCAGCTTTTTGTCACCTAGCAAAACAGCGTTCCTTTCTCTCTATCCGTGTGTGTGTGTGTATCTGTGTGTGAAATGGATTTGGTAGCGGAGCTAGAGTCGCGTTTGAGTTGGGTTAAAAAAGTTAAATGAAGTTGCCAAAGGCATTAAATTTTCGCCATTATCAGACAAGTCAGCCAAAAAGCGACCGGCCTCACAGCCATCAAATGCAAATGAAGCTGCCTGCTGCAAGAGTGTTGCATTTGTCGCTGCATAAAGCATGCCACATAGTGTTGCACATGCCATCGACAATAACCAAGGGGCGTGGCTGTTGGGCTATGCTTTGGGCTAAAAGTGAGTGGCATTTTATGTTCATTTGCTGCAGTGCTGTGCATTGTGTTTTATGCTCTTGCCTATGCATTCACAATTTGGGGCAGGCAAAGGATTTGTGTATTTGTGTGTGTGTTTGTGTGTGTGTGGGTGCTGCTATAATGTTGACTTATTTTGTCGACATGCTGTACATTTTTCTCAGTAAATGACTTGCCAAGTCTTCTTCATCATCCACATCAACCTGAGCTGAGCTTTCAGCTTATTACTTAGTGTGCACCACGCGGCGTATGGGTGATGTGCATTCCATTCTGCACACTTTAAACACAAGCGAACCCCCTGCCACGCCTGCCACCAGGTAACTGAATTAATTATCACATATCACAGCTGGCGCACGTATCCTAAATCAAAGCATTTAACGCCCCTAATCCGCTTAATGCAAAGGGTTCTCGACTTTATATACGACTCTGCCACACACATACACACACACATATATGTAGACCAGGTTGTTGGGGTTTCTGTGCAAGTGCACTTGGCTAGGACGAATGGCCAAGCTGCGGGCTGCCTGAGTGTGCAGCGTATTTAGCAAATTAAAATGAAAATCCTTGGCCACAGCACAAAACATTTTTTAAAAAAATGAAACAAAAAACAATTAAAACAATTACAGCTGGGTGTAACCGACAGTGAAATACTCGTTCAAAATAAATTGACAACAAAAAACAAACCCGAATTTTAAATTGTTTTGTGACTGTGACTCCATTTCTAATATTTCTCTAATTTTCAGTAATCTGTTTAAAAATAAGTTGGGTCAAAAATTTTGTTTTTTGATTTGAGAAACCCAATATACTCCTTTTACTTCGTGATCGAGTATAGGAACTTAGGGATAGAAAACAGAGGGAGCGAGAGTGCTTTAAGCGTCAGCGCGACTAAGGGACAAGTTAAACGAGCTGGCCAGGACAAGCGTCGCGGGTCGCTGTGATTGGCAGCAGCCATCAGGCAAGTTAATTGCCCACAATTTAGAGAAGTGTACAAAGTGAAGTGGGTCCACAACCAGCACCAGCACCAATCTGCACCACTCTATACCACTCTACACCACCACAGTTTGCCGTGCACTTCCGCCGCGCAAGCAAAGCTCATCAATCGAATTGAAGTCGTTCACCCCACTTCACCGCCCGTCCGTCCGCCTCACGGTTGGGTTCATGTTCCTGTTCGGTGGCAGCTAAATCTCGGCCATTTGTGACGCCATTAGTGCGGCTGGTCAGTTGGGGGCGTCGCTTAGAGGCCTCTACACGGACTTGGCTCTATTTGTATTTGGCCATTATCGTATATGGTGCGTTATTAACTTTTGCTGCCTGTCAACATTGAAAATTATATGCTAGCCAACCGCATACACACGCCCCGCGAAAATCCCACACCCCCTAAGGCACACACCCTATTGTGTGTAGATATGAGTGTGTGTGCGATTTTTCATGGTTTGCCTTCGCCTCTCGCATTCATTACGTGAGTTGCGTGGCGACGAGCACAAGGATTCACATCCTCCGTCACTTGCCATTAGCACAGCAGACGAAGCCCATTTAATTTTGTTGTTGTTGATGTTGTCCCAGCTGCCCTTGTCCCAAACCTGCTTACACTGTGGTTTCCTCTTTTTATTTTTCTATTTTTTTTTTTTTTGGCAAATAAATCAAGTATTTTTTACAAATTGTTGTCATCATGTTGACATTTGCGACATCTTTATCGGCATCGAGTTTTGGGCCCAGGCCCATGCAAAACGCAACCCAAAAGTTGAATTAGTGTGAGGGTGTGTGTGTGTGAGACTCGTTAATGTAATTGGAGTGTGAAAGAGAAACGGAAAGATAGACAGAAGGTCAGCTAAAAGTTAACTCAAAATGCCATGCCCCACGTTGGGCGCCTAAAGAGCAGCAATTTATAATTTTCTAGTCTAGCCATAATTATTGGTAAGTGAATACGCCTCAAAGAGCGCAAATCAAAAGCTACAAGTCCCGTGTTGCCCGTGATCCGGGAAGGGACGTCAAGCGCAAATCTTGACGTCAAAACTTTTATGAGAAATTCAAGACTTCCGACGCTGTTAGTGACTATAACTGTGACGGCGCCTGGCGCTGGCGTTGGTTTCCTGATGCGGGCGCAAATTAAAAGAAACTGAAAACAGAAAAACAACACGAAACTACAGTCGAAAAGAAAGAGGGCGAGCCGTAAATGAAAAATCACATTTTATTTTTATTTATGTATTTGCATTTGCCATAAAGCTCAACGGAACATCATCAGCCAGAGAGAGAGTCAGAAAAGGGAGAGAGAAAAAGAACATCATGAACGTCGACGTTGCCCAAATGACTTCCGTTTCCGCTTAAGATGCAGCCACGCACACACAAACACACACACACACACACACATACACACACTGAGGGCATCAGCATGCAGCGCGCGTCATTTGTTTACTGGCTTCTTGTTGGTGTTTTCTTTTTTTTCTCGTCTTTGTTGGCCATTACCATCTGCGTCTACACATTTGCTGTCCATTTTGACAGCGGAAAAATTGCATCGAGCATAAAGTAAATCGTGTCATTTGTCAAGGGCAGCTGTTCCCAACAACAATAAAAACAGCCTAATGACAATCGGCATGTCTTGACAACCATATAGAATTTTGTGTATACACATAAGTGGGTACAGTTAAAGAAAACAGGAGCCTATGATAGCTTAAGCATTCATCAGGTCTTGCCTTAAATTTTAAGTAATAAGTATCTTAAGCTAAATTTAGTATCGAATTTTTTATGACAAATTATAAGATAAGCAACGCTCAGTAAAATACCAAAATTATTGATATAAAATAAGTGTAGAACGTATTTAAGAAAAGTACGAAACATATAGATTTATTACTGTAATCTAGTTTTTATATACTAGCAAAAACGTATTCCTTATATACATTTTGTTCTAACATTTAAATCACCAAAATCGTATTTTGATCCCAAAAAAATATATATTGTAAACAAAAGACAAGAAGTTTCATTCAAATTAAGTAGATTTATCAATTTAAGTTCAAAATGAGAAGAACTAGTTTAATATTCAAAAAAACAACCCTTGAATAACGTACAAAAACCACATAACCTTTAATATTTAATTAATTTAATTAATTACTTCAAATAATATTCTTTTTGTTGGATAAATGTCTTTGCACGACTTAAGCCACAACTCCACTTAATTGAAGCAAACACTTCTTGGTTTTTTTTTTGAGTGTATATCTATATGTATATATACAAAATATAAATAGAATTGCCTACGCACATTGCTCATACGCCGCGTAGACGAGCAGGTTTATTGAGTCTTTTGCGAAAGTAATTTTGAAAATTTTCGGGCCACTGCGACTGTGACTTAGCCTGAGTCGGCGTTAATAATTCAATAAACTAACTTTCATGAAGATTAATTAAATATTTCTGTCTAATTTGACGCAATTTATGCAATGCGTTCTGCGCTGCTGGACGGTTCGGAGTACAAGAAAAATGAACAAAGTTTTAGCGCTATCTTCAGCAATATGTGTGTGCGTCTGTAAAAGAGGGCGATGCGAGTTGTGCTGCTAAAACTTTTATTAATTACAAAAGATACACATAAATATTAGTAGTAGCAGCAGCAGCAGCAGCAGCAGCAGCCGGAGCAGCAGTAAAAGCTCCTTGCTGAGCTCATGCTCGTTTATTTGCGAGAAAGCCACTCGACGAGTTACTAACTTAGTTTCTTATGTTTCCTGCTTGGTTTTTCCAGTGTCCGGGCAAAGTTGACGAGCTCTGGGGACCACAAACAACAACAGCAGCAACAACAAGAACAACAACTGCAAGCGAGGATTAGGATGGGCCAGAGGCAGAGCGTGCACGATTACGTTATGCGATATATGCGCGCAGTCTGAGGTAAGTTGGCAGGTTTGGAGTGTTGCCAGGGTAAATAATGCAAGTTAATGCGCTTGTGTACACGGACATAATGTATAATTAATACGGCTCGACATGCACATTTGCCAGCAACCGGCAACCTGTTGAGCCAGCTCACACACCTGACCCTGGCCGCCCCCCAAAATGCCAACCCCCCCTTCTCACATACATTCAATGAAAAGTGGCATAACGAGCACTCGTGAAACGGCTTAAAAGTGCTTACAAATTGCTACATGGCAATGTCTGTGTTACGGCCGCTGTATGGAGAGGAGGTGGGTGGGGTGGGGTGGTGTTTGCTGCTTTCATCAGCAACACTTTGGGGCAGCAGCACAGTTTAAAAAAGAGCTGAAAACTGAAACTGCAATTGAAGCGCTTTTCAGCACAGACAGAAACCTGGACGTCACAAAAAAAGAAGAGAAGAGAACCGAGTGGAAAGAGTCAGGCTTTTTAATGAGTCAAGTGGCCAACACGTCGTGCTTGTGTAGGTGTGTGTCTCTCTGTGTGTGTGTGTGTGTGTCTTCGTGTGTAATGACGCGCATTTGGTGCGCTTTTATGCCAGTGTATTCACACGAAATAAACCGTTTGCTTTTGAAGTTTCGCTTGTGGGCGCTATGCCAACGTTTTTCAGTTGCCAGTTGCCAGTTTGCATTTGCTTTTATAATTGCATGCCGTTCTTAATGAGCCAAGCGCCATGCAATTTGTACAGCACCACCCCCAACCACACACACACACACAAAACAACTCACTTGCTGGTGAAAATCAGCCTTTCAAACAACTTTTGCCGCCACTCGAAGTTGAAGTTGGCAGTTGGAGTTCGGTTTGAGGTTGGTTACTCACTGAAAACAGCTGCCAAAAAACCCGTTGCTGAAAGTTAAGCTATGGCCAAATGGATTTGCTCGTAAGCGAAATAAAACCACGCAACGAAATGAAATGAGTAAATTGCGGTTTCAAGTTCTCGCAACTCGACCCACACCCACATTCATTGCCACCACAAAGCCCACATCCGCTAGCGTTGCCACACAACCGGCCCCCGTTCCGGCTCATGTTGCCCTGGGAATGCGTTACTCTTTACCATTTTTTGTAATTTACCGCCACCCACAACTCTCACCCCCTCAAAAAAAAAAAAAAAAATAAAAACCACTTTGGTTGTTAAAATTTTTAACACATGCTGCATACTTTTTGTGGGGTGTTGGTTGCTGTTGCCGTTTCTGCTTGGTTACGTGGCTTAAAAATTTGATTGACTTTTGCGCACGGACACAATAACAACAGCGCCAAAATCATTTTCGCTTTTAATGCCAGTGCCAAACAGAACTGGCTGCCACAATGGGCAACACACTTTGAAATTGCTTTAAAGCGCTTGTTGTATATAAAATATTGCGTATACGCCCCCCGCTGTGTAACACACAAAACCCCACACACACATACAAAAGCCCAACATATACATATATAACGTATAAATGTATAATTGAAAACAAATTTTACTGCATGTAATTGAGTGTGTTTGTGTATGTGTGTGGGTGTGGGCCTGTCTTGATATCGATAACAAACGCCACAAATTGAATTTAAATCATATTACATACATATACACACACACACACTACTGCCAAGTCGCCTACAATCATGGGTTTGGGCCCGCTTGTTGTCGTTGCTGGCTGCTTTGGAACGTTGGGCGCCATGTTCGCTTGTTTTATTTATGGAGCCAGCAGCAACAACAACAACAACAACAACAACAACAACAACAATAACAACAACTACCCCAGACGGCAGCCTAGCCGCAGAGCAACAACCGAGCCTGAGCAACGCCTTCGCTTTGCCCTATACACAAAAAAGGGTTTCATAATTCTCACATGCAGCTGGCAACAAAATCAAAGCGAAATTGATTCCAATAAAACGCAATAAAAGTAATTCAAACCAACTAATATTTATAGCTTATTTTAACTATCATTTTAAATTGACTCGACATATTCAAACGAACTTTGTTAGAACCACTTTGGAACCATTAGTGCATCAATTAAAGCACTTTTCTAACTTTTAGATAGTTCAGTTCTGAAATTCATTTAGTTTGAAAAGAGCATACGGCGAGTCTATATAACCCTGGAGTGTTGTAGTTTGTCTTGTCTTGTTTTGAGATTTCCGTTTTATGCATTCAGTGCACACGTTTGCCAGAGACAAGCAAGCCAATCTGCTGGCTGTCGCCTCGGGTGCCTCATCCAGCGCCCTCAGTACGGCTCTTAATTGTCTACTGTGCTGTGGCATGCAATAAATTTATGCATTGCATTTGAATTTTAAGGAGGCTATAGGGAGGTGTGCTTACATTTGCCAAAGGCAAACCCAGAGGCCTATCGGTAGCTACAACTGCCCGACTGCTGTTGGCCATTAAAATCATAAACAAATGTTTGATAAGAAGTAAAAATGTGATTTACACCAATTTCTTTCCTTATTCGTTTTTCACAACATTTGCATTAACAATTTTTGCATGGCCAATTAATAAAACAAAAATTATTTCGATAAACGTCATGATAAACCTTAAATATTGTTGAAATACTGCAGCCTCAGGGCTAGAAAAAGTTAATATGAATAAAGTTGCATTATAAATAAAATTTAAGTGGAGTTTAATATGCAGAATATATAATAAATCTGTGGTATTGAAAGCTGCAGCTGCAGGGCAGTAAGCAAAATCTTGATTACAGTCCGCTTCAAAAGTTAAGCCCAAAACAATCTTTACTGTAATTTAAATATTCAAACATGCACTTATTCATGTTGTTATTTATTTGAATCAAATGCTTTACAGGTATAACCATTTAGGTCAATGGTAATTTGCCATGTTTGCAATATTCAACAACAATTTTTGCTGTCTAACATTTCGTTAAATATACAAAGTATATTTATTTGTATTTGCTGCCAGGGCAAATTCACATTTATGGCCACTCAATAAAATGCCAAATTCCAGTTATGCTTAATATGAAATTGACAGGCCTGAAAATCCATTTGAAGTGTAAATAAGCAACGAGAAACTTATGGCCCAAGCCAATACGGTCGAAAGCATCTGGGCTACATGGCCACACGTTGTGCTTGGCAAATACTTTTCCTGCAGGACAACAGAATCCGGGCACGAGTGTCCCGCTATCCTGCTGCTGCTGCGGCGCTGCTACAACTGTACGTGTTGGACGCAGCTGGAACGTGAACGTGTGGCACGTGCGTGAGGGCCCAGAGACAGAGTTCAGTTCTTAGTTAGACTTGCATTCGATATGGACGTTAAAATTTCTTGCACAGCAACAGCAAATACAAGAGCTGAAAAATGGTACGACAAATAAGAAGATTGTAACGGCAATCGGCAGAGCAATGAAGCGAGTTATTTCAGTGTGAGTGAATGAATGAAGGGGGTGGGGTAAGGACACGCCCACTACATCATGTCTGGGCTGGGCGCTTGCATTGTTGCTGTTGCTGTACGCATTGCACGATTTTGCAAATAAATACAAAGAACTTTGATTTTCCAACAGCTTCCCATTGGGACAAGGCAACCAACAAAGTGTGCACACACACACACACATACTGGGAGCGGCATGTGACGTTCAACAGAAGAAGCATTCAAATTAAACTTTATTTTCCTGCCTGACATTTTCCGCTGCATACCTTAGGGCGTCACTGCCTGAAATTGCAGATTGCAGGCTTGATCACATTGCCAACGCTGAGGCTTGCAAATGAACACGTTTACGGGTAGCGGGGAGCAACGAGGGGGTGTGGGGAAGTTGTATATAGGCAACCCAGACAAACACACGAACGTGCTGTGCATGCAATAAAGAAGCTTTTTTGTGGGATTTCTTGCTGCGATAGCAACTAGCGTCACAAAATATGCTACAACAATTGCAAGCATTGCACTGAGCTCAGGCAACACCGTTCATTGGGCTCTCAGTCAATACAAACATCAAAGCCTCCCCCGCACCCAGTTGGCACAATAGTTTACACTCCACGGACACCTCTATCTATTTAAGACATGAAAAAATATGCAGAACAAATTTTAAGCCTTTAGCACAAAGACAACTGAATTCGTTTTAAGCATGCGCTGAACAATTATATAAAATAGTTGTGAACTGAATGAACTCTATATAAACTATAGTCTAAAATCGATTAGCTGTCACTTTTTTATTCAAGAATATTTCAACTAGGATTCGAAAATTTTGTTAAAAAAAAGTTAGTCAAAAATTCTTTTTGTAACTTTTTTGCAAAAAAATTGTTTTTGTTCAATATCTTTGAAATACCTTAACCGTTAATTGAATCACTGACACACCTTTTTTTCCTATTTTTTTCAGATATAATTTGCACACAAGCTGCACAAAGACTCCCTGTCGCTTTGGCTTATTACTGTTTGCAGTTTCGCTTTGGCCTTCGCTTTTGTTTGTAATGTGAAAATAATCCAGGCGAACAAAATCAAAGTATTACCAACAACAACAACAACAGCGATAATAGAAGGAGCTGAGCAACAACTTCCAGGACGAGGTAAGCTCAACTTGAACACAGGCAGGCAACTTTTCACGTGTGTGTGTGTATTTGTTGTGAGTTGTGTGTGTGTGTTGTTTTATTCATACACTTTGCGCTTGACTATTTGCACTATGTGCGCGTCGTTCAAGGGTTGTTGCTTGGTTTATGCCCCACAGCAACAGCAACAAGGAACTCGATTTCTATTTTTATGAGCCAGCCGGGCAAATATCGGCTGTGTGGGCGGCATGAATTAAGTTACGGCACTTAATGATGTTGCTTAGCAAATTGAAGCAACTAAACACAAACATAATTGAAACAATTTTCTCATTATAATGACGACGATGATGATGACGGCGACGTGGGCCAGAAAATTGCGGCAGCCGAAAAGCAAAGGGCAAAAACGGAACAAAGTGTTGTACCTACAAAGTTGGTTTACGGGTTTGGCGGGGGGGCGGGTGTGGGTTGCACAGGTGCGCCTGACGCAAATTGTTTGGCTTTGTCTGAGAACTGACAAGGCAGCAGGTAAACAATAGCACGGCTGTTGCCACGCCCACGCCCTTGTCAGGCAAATATGCGTTGCTCTATGTGTAAGTGTGTGTGTGAAGAAGATGAAGTGCTTGGGCCACGACGGAAGTCATAGCAAAAGTTAGGCGCGCTTCTTTGCGAATATTGCAAATGAAAAAGTCAGACAGAGGCTTAGGAAATTGTAGATGCAGCTGCTTGAGGGCGAAGGCGGACGGGAGGCGGTAAAGGGGGCGGTCTAGTTGCCCGGCGCTGCTATCACAGGAAGTGCATGCAAGCCGCTGTGTAGGCGGCGCGGAAGTTGTAACAAGTTAATGGCAGTTTTCAACAAGCAGCCGACTACTGTCAACCTCTCAAGTGCGGCAGGTGCAACAACAACAACAGCAGCAACAGCAGCGGCTGCAGCTGCAGCAACTACAACTTCATTTAGCTGCCGCCTAAAGTGCATTGAAGTTGGCACTCAAGTAGCGGGCCAAAGTAGCTGTTAACGTGGCCTAATAAAGTTGCTCTCAGATTAAATTTACCAAGTAGCGTTGCACGTGGCGTATGCGTGTTGTCAGCTGGGAAACTTAGCGGCTGCTGCTGCCCGTTTTGTGTTTTTTTTCGCCTTTTGTTTTGGCCATCAGACAATGACAACAATGACAACGATAATGTCAAGCATAACAAAAAGCAACCGCATTGTCCCTTATTTTTCGATATTGTATTTATGCTGGGGCTAACCATTAGCAGCTCAATTTACAGTCAAGTCGGCAACACTTTGGCCAGCTTTTTGCCTGCCCTGTGCATGGCAATACACAATATTTGGCGTTTATTTTTCGGTTTATGGCACACTTCACCACCCACACCCACTCTCATTCTCTCCTACTCTCTACTTATATTTCCGGTGCTAAAAGCTGGCGAGGTCAAGTGGTTCGCCTAATGGACCAACAACTGCAATTCGATATGCTCCCAGCTGAATTTGCCAGCTTTACACACGCTTCACACATTTGCCAAACACAAAAGGAAAACAATAACCAAATGCAATAATATATTCTAGAATAAAAGATACCCTGTTTGCATCACAATACAAATTCCTTACAAATAAAATTATATTTTATATTTTTAGGAAGGTTAAAGTGGTTGCAAAAAATTCCTGGTCTTTGCTGTAAGAGACACATACAACATTTTGGCTCTTTAGGAAATAGGTGGTAATCGATAAAAAGAAAAAATTATGTTTACAATAAATATTAAATATAAGATTGTTGAACAAATACTTATACTTATGAAAAATGCCCCTTAATCACATTCACCAAACCGCAATATGGCCAGCTTTGAGCATTTTCAATAGTTACAGGGTATAACAAAATCAAATTGGTAGCCAATTGCTAAATAAAAGGTCGGAGCTTAGGGCGGACGCTGGAGTCGGAACGATTGTGGGTGCTTGCGGTGGATATGTTTGATTACCCGATATCGCCGGATATGGCGAGTAAATGAGAAACAAGTTTGCGTTTTGCAAATTAATAACAAAAACCGAGTTCAGTTTTGCCTTGTCTATAACTTTTGTACTCCTTATTGTGGTTGTAGGAGATGCGACGCCTACACACAACCATAAATGTGTGTATGTATTTGTTTGTTTGTTTATTGTGTGTGTTCGTGGCTGTTAGGCTAATGCCTGCAGGTTGACGTACGTGCTGTGGCATTTTTATTAGGCTCGAGCTTTTTACGAGCAGCAGCAATGTTGAAGCCGGGGGCTTCCAGAGCTAAAGGCGGAGCTTGGGGGCTGGCTGCTGGTGGAGTTTATGACGGTGTTGGGGGATTTGGAGTGGTAGAGTGCTTCGTTCGGGAAAGTTACATTCATTGGCCATAAAAGTAACAGCGCAAGTTACATTTTTAATACTCTATAAGCAAAAGGGTAAACACTTTTATTGACTTGCTGGAAATTTAAATGAGGTGTGTGTACAGTATGGGTGCCTTTCTGTTTGGCTCCGATAAAGAATTTAATTATTTATCAGAGTTTAGTGGGCATGTTCAATGCAAGCTGATGTTCATATATAACAATAATTGAGCTATTAATTATATTATTATATAATATTGTATAAAATGTTTTTCGTATTCACTGTTTTAGTTCTTAAACTTAAATTGTTAAGCAATCGATCATAAATATTGTTAAGATTCAAATCCAAAATATGTTAGGTTAAATTCGAAAAGGTGTAAAAAGTTCATAACATAAAACAATATAATTTATGAGATAGTATTATATCAATAATCTGCTCTATTGAATACCAGCCAAAACAAGCCTCGGAAACATACATATCAGAACTTACCTTACACGGCAACTACCTCTTAAGCGTAATTTTTATTACATTTCATTACTCTCTCTTTGCTCTTTTTACTACATACAGAAATTAATGTTCCGTATTTTAGAAGTCACAAAAATGCACAGAATATAATAGAAAATATTTTAGTGTTTGAATTTTTGGGATGTCCGAATTAACGCGATTTTACTGTAATAATAAAATAAATAAAATTGGAAAACAAAATAAATTATATTCTGATTAAAATGAAGAATAACTTTACGTAATAATAAATTGAATTAAGCTAAATAGAACAAGTATACCTATAGATCGTAAAAATGTCATTGTCCTTGTAGAGTAGGTAATTGGAGTACCTTGGAAAATAATCGAATAATCGCCCATCTCTAGCTTCAGCACGATGCTAAACATTTAATTAGTACCGTGTCACATGTGATTAGAATTACCATCGGATTTAAAATGCTAAAAAACAAAAATTTCCATTTTCAGTTTTTTTTTGTTTGTATTTTTACTTTTCAGGTTCTGCTCGCATCCTGCACAACTGGCGGCATGGATTACCTTTTGTTTTATTTAATTAGCCGTCGGTGCTGGGATTCTGTGAATGTGAATGTTCCTCAGCTGCCGACTTGAATTGCCCCACCCAGTACCCAACTCGTATCATTGTTATTAGCGTGTACAGGCGTTTTATTGGCCGCTCCGTGACTGAAAAATGTCGCTCAATTAAAATGGAAACACTTAAAATTCAACACTTAATTCCGTGCGTAAAATTAATGCCGAGCACCTAATTAAATTATGTTAATTACTTCTGCAAGTCTATTAACAACAGCCCGCACACACACAAACACACACACAGTGTGATAGGCACGTAGATCCTAGATATTCCCTTGCCATAACTTTTTTGTTGTTGTTGTTGTTGCTGCTGCTGAGTTTTTGGTTTTGGCTGACACGTTGCCTGAATTGGGCCGAAACGGCAAACATCAAATAATTTTCAATCAATTCCAATTAACAACGTCCATAAAAGCAGCTCAAAACAGATCCACAAAGTGCACATAAGAATGGCAGGACAATTTAATTTAAAATTTAATAGCAACTTCGCCAACAGACAGGACGAAACGAAAGCACGAAACCAGTTTGATGTTCTTATCAAAAGGCAACCCTTGCCGGTTCTGTACGCGGCCAAGGAGCGCCACAAGAAACGCTCACCAGCTAAGGATATTGTAATAACAGTAGCCTGACACGCAACGGACACCGACACGGGCCATGGACACACGCACACAAATGCGCACGCACACACACAAACACTCAGAAGCAGCGCAGAAAATGAACAAGTAATATTTCCTTAGGCAGGAGTTTCTAACTATAAGATATCCTGTATGCAGCTACAAGCTTCAAGAACTACGTTTTGCTCCCAAATTCAAGTGCTGATAACTCTTTGAACAATTATTTAGGTACACTTCCAACACATATTTTGGATCAAGATAATGCAGAATTTTTTAAAAAAACACAAAATAAAATTTGTCCACTTTTAACAAAGCTATTATAATTTTTAATTGGAACAAAAATAAAAACTATTTGAAGGCAGAACTTTTCTAGAAATTGAACCATAACCAAACAGGACATTCTGATTTTAATCTGTTCAGATTTGTTAAAGACATGAGTGTTTGGTTATAAGGATGTTTTGAAAAAGTTATATAATCCTGAGAGAATGTATAACCCACAAATAGTTTCGCAACCTTTGATAGTATAAAATATATGATTAAAAAACATAAGATAGAAATCAATATCAACAGTATAACAGTTTTCAAATTTGACAAATTAATAAAAAGTGTGTTCCGGTACACGGCTGCCTTCTCGTTGCTATTAAAAATGTTTCTACAAAATCATCATACCCTTTTCTTGTCTTTTTAATGGGTACAGGGAATAAAAAGGAAAGGACAGCGGGCGTTTGCAAAGGAATGCAGTTTTACAGTTAGCAACAATGGACAACAACGGTTGAAGCCACAATAAAAGACGCAAGACACAGGCCACAAGACAGACACAACGCAGGCGAAATAAAACCGCAGACACGCCAACGCCAACGCCAACGGCAACGCCAACGGCAACGCCAACGGCAACGCCAACGGCAACAGCCAGCATACAAGCGCCGTAGGGTCGTCCGTACAGCTCGACGCGAGGACGACTTTGAGGCGAGGACATATGCGACGTCGAGTTCATTTTGCACTTGCACAGTGCAAAAATTTAATCAAGAAGTGCAGCGCAAGGCGAGACCCAAGCAACACCACAAAACAGCCACCAAATCCACAACCCCAACCAACTGCACCACCAGCCCCACCCCCGTCCCCGCATTTGTCTTGGACAGCAACACGCGCCAGCCCCTTGCGTGTAATGCGAGATTCGTTCAACATTTACAATGATTTTGTGATTCTTCCGACACTTTATGGCCAGCCAAGCTGACAGCGTGCCCCGACCCCGAAGACGCGCCCCAACATCCACTGGTAAGTTGTTTTTGTTTTTTTTTTATGCGACTGAGTATAATGGAGTGAAAGACTTTAAGCAAGCATCCGAATGGCCAGGACCGTCCTCAATGCTGTATTAAGTTCCAGTTCACTAAAAAGGGTTTCCTTTCGCCGTATATTTTTTTTTGGTAGCAGTGAAAATGTTGCAGCTGACGCTATGTTGTTCCAATGCCAATGTGATATCGTAGCCAGCAAATCGAGCAGCAGCAGCAGCAGCTGGCCAAGATTCCCAAGCGGCTGAAAGCTTTTTGCGCCAAGATGTGTACAAATATTTGGTTAATTCGATTTTTAGCTATGATTGTCCAAACGCAATTCTTGTTGATTTTAAAAACTCAAGGGTTGTGACTGGGCATCGCGGCTCGAAATGAGAATCCAACCCACAACCAAAACCCAATTACAAACAAAAAAAAAACATTGTGAATTCAATTAAGTATACTTCACATTTAAAGCGAATCATAATTTAATTATTTTGATTTAGCTTATTGTGTTTGCTAATTAACATTTATTGTGTAATTGAAATATATAAAAAAAAACACAAGTCACACATTTCAATTAAGCGTGGAAAGTTTTTGTGCAGAATTTGTTTTTTTTTTTTTCTGAATAAAATTTATCAAAGAAGCAGCACAAACTAAAAAATTCACAATAAAAAAGGCATTGCCTAGACAACAATAATTTTTAGCTTTTAGGCTTTTGCTATCATAATTGAAGTATTCAAATAGACAAATAAATTGCTCGCATTATATTAAAAACAAAAAACCCAGACATAAGCAAAAAACAAGTGGGTTTTTGTATATAAATAAGTTTTGTGTATAATTTAAATTTATTTAAAGATGTTATTAGAGTTATCACATAACAAGTACACTAATTTATGTATATGCTAGCTTTATATGAATTCATTATTCATTTAAAAATGAATGTATTTTGATATAAAAAAAACCTTAGATGAAATAAAGTTAATAGTAATATCGCACTTCATAAGTTTAAATGTAATTATTTGCAACTTAAAAGTGAATTTAAAAGCAGTAATATTTGAGAATTTTTTTATTGTTAACTACTTTCTAAAGATTTTACCAATGATACAAATATTTAAAACCTGGCTAAGACAAACTGTTGATAAAAATGTAACTGGAACTCACAACCAACTTCAAACTAACTTTATGGCTTTAAAAGCTTTAACTATAAGTATTTGGTAATAAAAACCTAATTGTTATATTAATTAAAACTGATGTAATAAAGAACTATAATAAAACTCATGCACAACTCAGAAAGTTCATAATTTGTGTACTCATTGTTATAAAGAATGAATTGCAAAAGAAGCGAATGGAAAAAACAGGTGCTAATTAATAGGTGGTAAGTAATATGTTTTTTAGAGTGAAAATCAGTGCTTGCATTTGGTTACGGGAAAAGCTGTTCCCCTATGCCCAGGGGGACGGCAGCACGAGCAGCTCTTGAAGTTGAAAAGTTTTTGCGAAGTGAAGCAAAAATAATGTTTACAATTTTTCTCATGTACTTAGTTTTGCTGCAACAACAACAAGCCAAAGAATGGCCAAAGTTGAATATATTATTTTTGCTGCTTTTTTGATTATATAAAACAAGGCAGCAGCAGCAGCAAATGGAAAAGCAACTTTTTGAATAGAAAAGCTATTTTGCAGCAAATATTTGCCGAGCATATTTATTCGCCTTCCGCCAGCCACTTTTGACAAATTATGACTTTGCTATTTCTTGCAGAGCCCCAACAGAGCTCCTGGTTTCCTGGTTGTGTGTATGTGTGTGTGTGTGTTTTTATTTTCTCACAAACTATGGCAGTAAGTTGCCATGACAGCGGGCCACATTATACAACAAGTGCTCGAAATAATAAAGTTAACAGCACTTTAATAGTTAGCTCGTCCCGCCCACAGCCGGTGGCAAGTGGCATTCGCCCACAAAAGATTGGACTTGGGATACGAATCAGAATTATGGCTAAGAAGTGGACAGAGAAAGAGGCAAACTGGCAACGGGCAACATGTTGCCCGGCAACGGGCATAAATGAGGGGCTTATCCTATCGAGCAGCACAACTTGAGCAATAAAATTGCTTTTATACTCCTGGTACATACACGAGCGTCTAAGGCAGCACTGAAATATTCCTGGCATGCTCATTGGCAAAGCCAACAGCAGCAGCAGCAGCAGCAGCAAAAGCAGCTCAGATAAATTTCTCTACTTTGATTTTGCGCTTAATAAAAGTCAAATTTAAAGTCGGCTGACTACGCACGAGAAGAAGCGATCAAAACCTGCCCCCTTCCCTTCTGCTGCATGTGTGTGGCGCCCCCCGCTCAGGATTTTTTATTGCCAGCCGATGACACGACTTCGTAGCTGGCAACACAGCTTTGGAATGTAATAAACTTGAAGCGCCACACGCGCCTCATCCTTGGCTCCACTCGACCAATTTTATGGCGCATACATAAAAGGAAATCGGAGTAGCGCCAAAGAGCTGGGTTCCCCAGTGGCCAGGACAGAGAGTCAAAGAGTGGCCGCTGCAGCGATTGCTTGGGGGGTTAGCTAATGAGCTGAATGCGCGCGGCAAGCGGGGCGTATGCTTAATATCATAGCTTATATAAATGTTGCTGGGACGCCCAGAGCGCCAAGCGGAAAGTTGTGCATAATTCAATTAACTAGAAACATGCAAATGAAAACTTTGCTGGCGACAAGGCCGCGGGCAAGCAACAAACAAACAACAAATAGCAAAAGTGCAGCCAAAAACCGAATAAGAGTTTTATTTTTGTGCCAGAAAGCGGGTGGGTTGCTACATTTAATGCTGGGTACGAAATTGGACAACTCTCCAATGGAATATTTGTAATTATTTCAGAGCTGGCGCCTGGCAACGGAAGCGAGCTCCAAGCTCCAAGCAGAGCCCCGACTGCTTAGTCAACTATGCGTGTATATCAGGAGCATAAAATGCAATAACGTAATGAGTAATTGCGCAAAAGTAATAAAGGACACGGCGCACAGCAGTTACGCAAAAAGCAGCATGCAATCTGTTACGGCTAACGATACAAGGATACTGCCGGCAGCAGCAATTATGGCAGCGGTGTGCGGGCGAAACAAAAGTTGTCAACGACAGGCAACAGGCAACAGGCAACTGGTAACTGGTAAATGGCAACTGCCAAGCGACAACTTAAACAAAGGCCAGCCTCGGGGTCAACGTTGCCAATGGAGGTGGGTAGGTGGGCGTGGGGCGTCGGACGTACGTGCAACGTGGCCACAAAAAGTTGAAGCTCAGCTCACGCGTTGCTGCCGCGTGACTCGAATTATGCCCCTGCTCGCCTCCTTCGTCCATCTAGTCCAGTTGGACAAGCCTGGACTGGAGCCGACCTGAGCGGTGAATGGTTTGGCTTTGGCTTTGGCTATGGATCAGGCTTTGGGCGCGGGTGTTGTGTGTACGCCTCGTGCCAGCATCCAAAAAGGATATTAATTTCCCAAAGGTGCCGTTTCAGCCAGCGAAAATCACGCAAAATGCGCCCTCCCCCCCTCCGAAAGTTGTCCAGCTTAAAAGCAATAGCAACAAACAAGCACGAAATAAAAATAAAAACTCACACACACACAGAAATTAAAAACTTTCAATAGCAACAATTTTCATTTAAAAATTCATCGCCATGCGCTGGGAACGCGACAATGGGCCCCAAAACGTGCCGTGGCGGGCGGGACAAGGGACGAATTTTGCAATTGTTGTTGCTGCTGCTGCTGACGATGGCCATTGAAGCGGCAAACAAAAGTGACAAACAGATTTATTAAAACTGTAAATCTGCATTGTACGAGCTGCTTCTCTAATAACAAAATTTGAAACGTTATTGGCGCTCAATGTGTTTAATTATGAGTTGCTTTACAATATAGAAGAAATTTTGTGTACTTACATTGTAATTACAAATCAGAAACAAACAAGTTTCAAATTAATAGATAACTTTCGCATATTTTTTCACTACTTTGACCACTTTCTCACGCTTTTGCGTTCTCTTTCTTTTGGTGAACTTGCATAAGAAGCGCAGCCAACTTCAAGCGTCTTATTGTGAGAGGCTCACAATATCGATAACATTTTAAACAAATACTAAAAATATCGAATATTAAGTCTGTTGTTTGTTAATTAAAACTACAATGACATTATAAATTAATATATCAATTTTGAGCTGAAGCACAGGGTATAGCAAAAGTTTGTGGCCGCTTTAGGGGTCGTGTTGCAATTAAAACTATTTTGGCTAAAACAATATCGACGCTGTTGGTATCACTATCTGTTGTTGTTGCTGGTTGTACATGTTGATGGCTGGCAACATTTCATTAGAGCGCCGACGGGGTTTGCCCGAGGTCAAACCACAGCATGCAACGCCCGCCAAGTGACAGCGCGCGGGGGAAGCAGCCGGAACGGGGAGATAAGACAAAAGCTGATTACTTGCTGCAATGGCTGACAGGACATGGCAGGCGGGCAGTCAGTCGGCACTGGGCCAGGGCCGGGCTTGGACTTGGACTTGGGGCGTTGTTGCGCGCTTGATTCGCTCGCTGCCGTTTGTTTGCCGTTGTTTATTTTGCCAGCGCTGCGAAATTGCAAAGCATGTCCTTTACCATGGGATAAACTCAGCGCTTAAATGCAATGAGAACGAGCACAACAGCTGCTGGCAGCAGGAGCACTAGGGTAAGCAGGCAACAACAACAAAAACGCGACAAGTAACAGTTATCTAGGGCATGCCGAGGCTCAAATACACTGGACTGATATTAAAAACAGGTTTTGATATTGCAAAATTTCTTCGGATAATCGGAAAGAAAGTTTGTCATCCGATTGTTCCTAAGTCAGCTATATGATATAGTTGCCCGATGTTGATAAGATTTTGTTCATATATTGGAAGCATATTGAGATTCCCAGTTATTAAGTTTGGACATTGATTGATCCTATGACAACTATATAGAACTGATTATTGGTTATTCCTATGGCAGTTAGATGACATTAAGATCCGATTCGTTTGTTTCCGAGTTCCAATATATTTGGGTGTAACCGACTGTGCAATGCTCTGCCTATCGTTCATAAGATTCTTAGTCTAATTTATAAAAGCGGAATTAATTTTTGTCGAGCGTCCAGTTAGCAGTATTTAAACTAATATACCCCTATTCAGCAGCTGAACAGAGTATGATAGCTTGGCCACTTTAGTATGTGCTGCTGTTGGCCATAGGGAATGCCATTTTATTGCGTTAAAACTGAAACAAATTTAAAAAGTCGCTCGCTGAGCAGGATATAATAATGTTAATATCAGGATATTAAGCGGGTTTTTTGTTCGGTTTGCACAGCTCCTGCATGCCAAAGCCAGGTTTCGGCGGCTCGATTAGCAGTGTGGTGGGTCCTGGCACCGGTTCACTGGCGAACCGACCGCTTTGCGGTCCACTTGGTGAAATTTTGTCGTTCTTTAGGCCATCCAAGATTTGCTCGACATTCTCCACATTGAGATCCTCGTAGAGATCGTCGTTAATGCTCATCACGGGTCCATTGACGCAGGCGCCCAGACAGTGAACGGCCTTCAGTGTGAACTGCATATCCTTGGAGGTCTCTTTATCCTTCAAATCTAAAACCCGGACGCAGGTCTCCCAAATTTCCGCAGAGCAGCGCAGCTGACACGGCGTCGTCATGCAAACCTTCACCAGGTATTTGCCGACGGGCCGCAGATGGAACATGTCATAGAAGCTGGCCACCTTCCAGACAGCGAACGGCTCCAGCTTGAGCTCCTGGGCCACAGCCTGGATGGCCGTGATCGGCAGCCAGCCGTGCTGACGCTGCGCCAAGTCGAGCATGGGGAGCAGAGCGCCGCGCCGCTCCTTCTCCGGATAGGCGGCGAGCAGCTCCTTGATGCGGCACTTGTTCTCCTCGCTGAACTGGAACTTTAGCTTGTCGTACATGGTTTTCGTGTCCAGACTGTAGCCACGGCTCGGCGTTGCGAGTCCCACAAGGCGTGGCAGCTGCAGCAGACGCATCAAATTACCTAACATCTTGATAAAGCAGCTCGAACTTTTCTATACACTATTTGTATAAATTTGTATATATGTGTAGAAATTTGTATATATGTATATATGCTCGGCAGATGTGGATGTGTTTTATCTGGCAGCTCGACATTTGTGCTCGCTTGCTTTGTGCTCGCAGTTTTGTATTTCAATTTTGAATATTGCTTCTGGAAGTGAAAAGAGCATATTGGGTTTGTGCAAAGTGAGTCTTGAAATTTTGAATAAATATATATATATTATATAAAATTTATATATATTTTTTTTCAGTTTTGAAGATTACTAAAAACCTTCTATAAAGATGGCACAAAAAATGTTTTGGATAATTTAATTAAATTTTTAATTTTTTGTACCACAATTTTAAAGCTAGAATCCCTTTCGTAAATACCTTCTATAAAGATCTCACAAAATTTTTTTTGAATACGTCAAATTTTAATTTAATTTAATTTTAAAATTTTTATACTAAAATTTTAGAAACCCTTTCCGACTTCTTCTCTAATTTCAGCCACAATACACATTTTATAGAAATCAATATTTAGTTAAATTAACAACGTGTGTGTGGCGCAGTCGGTTACGCCCGACCGGTTACTTTGCTACTTGTTCAATTTTGATATTGAAATTGTCGACACTTTTGCTTTGTTCCCATTACGTTCGCCTCCTGTGTGGCAAGCGCAATCAAATTAGCAATAGACGCTGTCGCCCGGGATTCGGTGGCCTGTCCTGGTGGCATGACAACAATAGTCATTTGATGCGTCTGGCGCCAATAACTAACTGGCACAATATGTCAATCAGTACCCGATCAGGGCGCCTAACGTGCTGAAAATTGCTTAAATTGTTCAAATTGCAATCCCCGCCTAATTGGAAATATATAGATACAGAAAGAGTGGGTGTTGGGGTGGTACGGATCCATTTTTGTTCCCCCCCCCCCCCCCCAAGAAAATTCAAAAATGTTTTTCGAGGGGGGCCGCGTGCGGCAGTCAATCACTTTGATGGGGCGCCATTGTGTTATCAACACCTGTCCGGGCACTTACGTCCTCCCATTTGCCGCATTCCTGAATTTTTACAGCTTTTAATGTGTAACACACACCCCACCGCCCACTTTAACAGCAATAAAGCAATGTCTCGTAAAATGTGTAATTCAACAAAGTGTCTAATAAAAGTTTGCCATAAACGATAATCGATAACGGCTGTTCAAAATGCCGTTAATTGCAGATCACACGGGTTACCAGCCCATAAACGAAAACAATTGAACACTTCCCACATAACATTTTCTATATCCCAAAGGTCCACTTTGGCTATTAACTTTGAACTTAAACTCTTGTGCAAGGCAATAGAAAATTCAGAACATAGATACACCGAATAATGTTTTCAAAATTAAATGCTGCATTAGCATGAGCCCAAATCATAAACCAAATTACACCAGTTCTGACAAAGTTATGGCAGCTTAAATGTTTGAAAATGCGTTTATGGAAAGTTTTGTTAGGCATTTTTCGAAAATTTCACCAAAAAAATATATTTAAATAAAGAATATAAAAAGTGGCCAAATTATGATAGGTTAAAGTTTAGAAAAAATTGATCTTGAAATTTTACAATAATGATTTACAAGTGTCAATTCTCATTAACAATTTGTAATAGGTATAATTAATTTTTCCGTAGGTCAAGCTTTTTTAATGAAATTTTACAAACAAATGTTTCAAACTAAAAAATTAAGCTACAAAAATATGTTAATTGACGTTACATTTTAATTAATCCATACTTATGTGGACATTTTGAAATTGATTATGTATATAACATGTACGTATTTTACATGTTTTAATTTAATTTCTTTTCTTTTTAATTTGTACATTTTTGATCCATAAGTAATGATTTTTGTAGGTTCAATCAAAACATATCCTTTCAGAGTTACGCAAAGTCCAGAAAAAACATAAATATAATATTGTAATGGTCATAATGAAAGGATAAGCTCTGTTCGTACATGTTAAAAAAAGACGTTTCAAATTAAATCTCCTGGTATAATTTTCACTCTCTCTATGTTTCTAGACATTATTTTTCTTATGACTAATCTCATGATTTACTATTACTTAAACGAAACTTTGTCCGAACCGCAAGCTTAAACTCAAACTGAAGTAAATGAAAAACTCCTTGAATATTTCTGGCTACATATGAGAGTCGCAGTAAATGTAATTTAAAGACGTATGCATATGGTACGGGAGTAAACCTTAACCCCTGCCCCCTGGGCCCGCCACACATACTCGAAAATGTGCTGACCTCGGAGTCGTCAGCCAACTGCAACACTCCAATTGGCCACTAAGCACTTTCCAAAGTCTTTTGCATGCCAGTTCACATAATTCGTGTTGTGATAGTCTCGTTCTCGTTTTCGTTACCGTTCTCGCTTTCGCCTTGCCACCAATAAATGTTGTTGTTGTTGCTGTTGCTGTTAACTTGGTTTCCCTACAAGTTAGGCAGCAGTTTTCGGCTGTTGCGCTCAAAACATAATTAAGTGCTTTACAAGTTGTTAAATGTAAGTACGGGAATTTGTCATAACAGAAACCGTTGATGATGTACTAAGCAGCAATAAATTTTACTTTTATAACAAAAACTAAAAGCAAAGAAAACCGAAAACCCAACTAAGAACCAGTCTAAAAAGAACAAACGAGAAATCAAGTGCACTCAAAGAAAAAATTAAGAGTCTTGTACTTTAATCAAGCACAGAGGTTGACGAAAATGGTAAAAAAAAGTGTGGGCTTGAAAATAAAATTATTGCATTAAAAAGTTTAAGCCAAATTAATAGAGAGAGCTAGAGAGAGAGAGAGAGAGAGAGAGAGGGAGAAAGGGAGAGAGAGAAAGAGAGACAGAGAGAGAAAAATAAATCTTAAATAACACTTTGTCCGAAGTTTGTACTTCTATTTTTTCAAACTGGTAAAAAAAAGTCTGGGCTTGTGAACAAAATTATTATTTTTAAATAGAGTATGCCAAAATAATAGAGAGAAAGAGAGAGAGAGAAAGAAAACAAATCTTAACCAATTAATACTTTTTGTACTTCTTTTAAGAGCTGATTTCCATTTTTTCAAGTATGAGAAAAGTGTTTTTTTTTGTATTTTAACTCAGAGTTTTCAGAGATAATAAAATAAGAAATGATTTATATTAAATTTTAAAACAAACCTTTTAAACCATTGGGAAAAAGTAATAAATATTATTAAGTCATAAAAAAAGACAAGAAAAATCATAAAAATAACAAGTAATAATAGGAAAATAAAATAAAAATCTTACCCTTTTAATTTGAGTTATATTATAAACTCTGATTTTGTCTCAGTGTATGTTTTCGTTGCAGCTCAACAAGTTGTCAAGTTCTTGGGCCAGCTAACTGACTGACTGACTGACTGATTGCCTGGTTGGCTGACTGACGACCGAGCTGTTGATATGACATTGGCCAGAACGAAACGTCAGTTGAAGTTCGCAAGTCGAGCGCAAAAGTTGAAATTGAATCAAACATAAAACTGAGTCGTAGAAATAAACGCCCGGACACCCGCGACTGCCGAAGGACGCCTGCGTCCGAGCGTTCTGCAGTTCATCCAAAATGAAATGAAATGGGGCAAAGACGAAATGCGAAAAGTGTTAGAAACTTTGTTATATATTTGTTGATTCTACAAAACTGCGGCCAGGCACGCACCCAGCCAGAGATCGAGCCGAAGCCGGAGCCGGAGCCGGAGCTGAGGCTACAGCAGCGGAGGCGTGATGGATTAGCAAAGTTTGAGTTTAACGGAGCGCAGCCTGTAAAGGACACTGCCGTTGGCCGTAACGAGAGCATTGGCCAAACAGATCCCCTACATGGTTTTAATTTTGCGAACATTTATAAAACTTTGTATGCGCAGCAACTGTTGCAGCGACGGGGGCGGGGGCGTCGGCGTGGACGTGGCCTTCATCAGCCACAAGCGCAGCTGCTGTGGCCAACACAATCCGAGGGCGGGGCAAGGGTGGCCAGCACGGCGAAGCCATTTCATGTGCTGCAACAGCTGGATCTGGATTTGGAGGAGCAACTGAAATACGCAACCACAATGAAACCTTTTAGCGTGCTGGAGCACTTAAGCTTGGAGCAGGCGAAGCGATTGCGCCAGAAAACGCCCAACACTAGCTTCAATATAGTGGAGGCACTGCAAATGGAACAGGACAGACAGGCGAGTCTGACCACGACGGTGCAGCCGTTGGATGTATTCGAGCAGCTGGATGAGGAGTTGCAGGCGCATGAGAGCAGCTTTGAGTTAGTGCAGCCGGAGCAGGAACAGGATCAGGGGGTGCAAGAAACGCACAAGTCTGCGCAGTTGCCGGCGGAGGCGACACGCGCCAAGGACAGTCAAAAGCGGAAACGGAAGCGAATTCAACGTCGCCGCAAGCGAATTCGCCGTCGACGCAAGCGCCAGCGCAAGAAGAAGCGCAAGAAGCGCAAGAAGAAGCGCAAGAAAAAGGATAAGAACAAGAACAAGAAAGACAAGAAGAAGAAGAGGAAGAAGAAGCCAACGTACGACCCACATCAGCCCATTGTGGGCCAGCAGGCGCAGCTCATCTACGCCAATCCCACCAAGCAGCCGTATCACCACTCGCACTATCCAGAACCAGCGGCTCCTCCAACCACAATCCTGCAGTTGGTCACGACCACCAAGCGTCCATCGACCACAAAGGCGCCGTTCAACAAGATCAAGTATCTGCTGCGCCACAACAGCCTCTTCAAGAAGAAGAAGAAGGAGTGGTTCAACCATGTGGGTCACGTCTTGTATCCCTTTATCAAGTTCGTTGCCTTCTTCACCGTTCTAAATCCCTTCACGCTGGGCGTCTTCCTCTTCACTTTGATCTCACCAGTTGTCTTTGGCTTTCTGGGCTTTGTGGCGCTCAGCGTGCTGGTGAAACCCTTTTTGCATCTGGTCTTTGGGGTGAAGCGCAGCGTGGACGACATCGATCGCCGTCGCTATCTGGCCAACAAGCGCGCCGAACAGCTCAAGCTAAATCTGCGTCCAGTGACCATTCACAAGCACTACTATCAGCACAAGCCGCTGCATTCCACGCCGCCGCGTCACCATCCGCCGCTGGTGGATTGGCGGCGACACGCGACGGATCCTCCACGACGTCCTCACAATCCATTGCTGCCCGCAGACCGAGCTGCTCTGCATTCTATCTGATAAGGATCCATCTGTAAATAAAGTTACATAGGCATTACGATTTAAGAATTTAAATATAATAGAATTTTGTTAACTTAAAATACCAGTGTACAAAATTTTTGAATATATACCCAAGTGTTCCCATATAAGAATTGGTCTCAACTTTCCCCAGTCGTAACTTTGCCAAAACCCAACCGATTTCAATGAGGGTGGTCTTTATGTTCATGGTTCGGTGCCTAGATTAATTCTACATTTCAGTTTAAGAATAAAATTTTTGGTCCAAATTCATGTAAAAAATTTTTTGTTCCCATATAAGGATAGGTCTCAACTTTCCCCAGTCGTAACTTTGCCAAAACCCAACCGATTTTAATGAGGATGGTCTTTAGGTTCATGGTTCGGTGTCTAGTTGAATTCTACATTTCAGTTTAAAAATAAAATTTTTGGTCCAAGTTCATGTAAAAAATTTTTAAATATATATCCTAGTGTTCCCATATAAGGATAGGTCTCAACTTTCGCCAGTCGTAACTTTGCCAAAACTCAACCGATTTTGATGATTTTTCTCTCAATCAATTAGGTAATTATTTAGTTAGTTAGTTATTCTGTTTGGTGATTATTTAGTTAGTTAGCTAGTCTGTTTGCCAGTCAGTTTAGTCAGGTGTTTAGTTAGTCAATCAATCAACTGTCAGTTTTTCAATATTTTCAGTCAAAATTCCAGTTCCCAAACCCGATGATTACCCTGTCATCCAATTTGGAAAATGTTCAGAATGTTGCAACAACTCCAACGGATGTTCCGCCTGCACTACGATGCCCTAGCCGCAATCAGTCTGGTTTGCGTGATCCTCGTCGGCCTCCTGGACTATTGTTACTGTAGGTACGGCTGCGACCTGTTGTGCTGGCAGCAGCAGCTGCAACAAGTGGAGGATATGCCAATGGCGTTGATGCTGATCCTTGCCAGTTTTAAGCTGCTGCTTATTCTGATCCTGACTCTGTTGAGTTACACGCAAGTCAGTCCACCGGCTGAGCCGACCATTGCGCACGTGAAGCGACGCTATAGCCGCTTCATTGTGATGCGTCTCCTGGCCGCCCATCAACGGTTCCTCCGTGGTCGTCAGCAGCTGCCGCAGCGACACGCGGAACTCCTGAATGCCGTGCGGCTCTTTCGCTCGGATGCGCGCAAGTTGTACGAGCGCACCGCAGAGCAGCTCCGGCAGCCCATCCATCAGATGCTGGGCGTCGAGGAGCAGCAGGAACAGGAGTTGCTGCAGAAGGGCTACGACAAGTACAATTGCGTCACACAGCTCCGGGAGGTGGACATCTACAGGCTGGTATTGGCATTGCCAAAACCATGAACGAAATGCCAATAAACAACACCAAGTAAATATATACCATATACTTGCAAGTGGGCGTGGTGGGGGCGCTTAACAAAAATGACAGCATGAAGTGGGGCGGCGTTAACCACAAAAACCAAGCGGCAACAATGTGTAGCACAAAATTTACGCAACTTTTTAATTAGGTTTTGCAAACAATCTTTGCCTTTTTGCTATGCCCTGTATGTTAAGTGACGAGGGGTATGCCTTGTTGTGACAGTTGATGCAAGATTTGAGTGCAGCAAACGATTTAATTGATTGATTTTAAAATATCAATATAAAACTTATTCGAAAGCTGTTAATAGATCAACATAAAATATAAGTAAGCTGGCAACGCCTTAACGTTCAGTTGGCTACACGGAACAAAAAGCTGGCATAGCGGGCGAATAGGAGCTCTCTACTCAGAGAGAACAAATTGTGAGCTCTTCAACAAGTGACGTCACTATATCAACATTTTTATGAAAATATCAATAACTTCGCTCGTAGGCTAGCTATCTTAATAGAACTTGACATGGATCCGTATTATAAAACGCACACAACACATATATCAAAATTATCCCGATCGGATAATTGGATAACTAAACTCCGTCAACAAAGCAAATCGATTTTGTGACCAAATAACGCAACTGTTCTTTGCACAACCTTTATATCTCTCAATGCTGTTAGGAGTGAATGTGTAGCCTTTTAGGTTATTCAAATTGATAATAAAAATGGCGGCAGCACAGCTGCAGTTGAAATAAACATAAATTAAAATGCAACTCTTAATTTTAATACACGCATGCAGCAATATTTAAATCTCAGAGTTATGCATGACAGAAGTTTTATAAATAATGTAAATGAATATCCTTTTAAAGGCATAAATTCATTAATTATTCTGTGTGCTTTAAATTACAGAGAAATCCGAGTTTTCATTTAATGAAATGCAGTTAGATATAATATGTTGATTCTTGATAAGTCAAAAAAGGAATTCTGCATAAAAGGTTGCAAATACTAAAAAACAATGTTGACAAACTGCAACATATTTTACAGTTAATACAACTGCAAAAAAGTTTTGCGATTGATTGAAATACAATTTAAAGATAAAATATTTTAAACCGATTAGGGTGTTGTATTTTTTAATTGTTTTATCGTTTGTTGGTAATTGTTTTTAATTTGAAGGGCTAACATATTTCCAGTTCGAGAACTGACACATTGAATTCCAGTTGGCCAATTAGATTGATGGCAATTATTAGTTGAGAAATCGTTTAAAGTTGCATTCGATCATTGTTTGGTTGCTTTGTGCTCTGCGGAATTCACAACAGCCAATATCAATTGAGCCTTGCAATTTGCCAGCGGATTGTTGGCCATAATGGAATTGCCTTGGGAACGTCATTTTGTGTGGCGCAAAACAAGTCGAACGCCATAGAAATGCGACGGGGAATTGCAGAGCAGAGCGAGCCAAATAGAACGAGTAATAATAAATAAAATTGTAGTCAATTCATAAGGATTTTGTCGCTGCAAAGAGGTGGCTTCGATTGGGGTTGGCAAAAGACGACAGGCGACATGCAAACAACATTCATTCATATTTATCAAGAGACTCACAACCACCCACCCCCCTCCATCACAGCCCCCACCGTCACCAGCTCCATCAGCATCAGGATCGGCGTGCACAATGTGCGTATAAATAACGGATTTCCTGTTATAAAATATTTGTAACGACATTTTATGTATGCCGATTTATATGTCCCATTGTGTGCGGCAGCAGAGGCAGCAGCCACTACAACCAGCAGCTACTCGCAGTCATAAGTATGCGAGAATCTCTGGTGTCGGTGGCATTGCTGGCACTCCATCATGGCTGGCAGTTATGGCTATATATGGCTATCAGAGTGTGGGAGAGACAGGCACATCGGGCACACACTTGGCGGGGGCATCTATCTGGTTATGGATACATATCGATGTCAATGCTGAAACGTCTTTTGGATTGCAGCTGTCAGCGTTGCAACAAATTTCATTCGGTTTAATGGCAAACACTGAACACATCCCGTTCTCATTGATGCGCAATGCCAGCTGCAGTGGCAATTTCATAAATCACCGCCTCCCATGCGGGTTCACTAAATGCTCTGTTCTTAAGGAGATCCCATTCAGCAGATCAAACTATCAAATTTTGTCCATCGGTAAAAAATCGTGCAAATATTATATTCAAGAATAATATATAATATTTTATTTTTTAATACTAGGGGTCCCCCCTTGTGATTTTTGGACAAAAAATTCGAAAATTTTTTTTTTTCAAAAATGTATATATTTTAAATACAGAATTAATTCTGTGTTCAATTCATGACCAAAATGCCTTCAAACATGAAAATCGGTCCAGTTTTGGCAAAGTTATGGGTGTTTAAAATATAGGAGCTATGGATCCGAGACCTGTACTTGTCAAAATTTTTGTAATTTTTAGCATGATTTTTGACCAAAAATTTGACCACCTCAAAATCACTTTAAATGTTGTTTTTTATACTTTTTGTGACACCCACAATCGAATAAAAATAAAAACTCGCAAATCTAAATTTTGAAAAAGAAAGTATTTCCAAAAATCATAGGTTTTTTTTTTTTTGAAAATTAATGAGATTTCTGAAACAAACAATTTTTTTAAAAATGCATTTAAATTAAATACAGAATTCATCTATGGAAAAATTGATTATCAAAATGCCATCGAACTCGAATATCTGTTTAGTTTTCACAAAGTTTTGGGTGTTTTAGAATGGGAGCATTTCCATTTGAATATATAAAATGAATTTCTTACGACATGTTTACATCGATTCCCATGTAGACAGTGTTCAAATATAAACTTTATGGTGTCATGTTCTACACATTTCATTGAATTATTGCTGTCTAGGTAATAAGTCAATTTAAGTGAATGAATTGAATTCATTGAATATTAACTTATGGCATATTCGGCTGAAATCATTTTGTTTTATTAGACGTAGAATTTAGTCAGTGCCCGGCAATTTCCGCTGACATCAATTGAATGATCATTGAGGCGCAACAAATAATCTACAGCACGGCGAGTCTGCTGCTCGGACCATCTGTTTGGACCTTTAAAACACACCAAAAACAAAATGTCTAAAAATTCAGCGATGACTCATTCACGTAAAAATCAAATTGAAGTCCTCCCCCTCCCAAAAAAAAAGACAGCGCGAAGCAAAGCGAATCGTTTGACGGGGCGCACACAAACACACATACATACTTAATATATACAATTTGGGGGCGTTAAAGATTTGCCAGCCTCATCGCGATCATCATTTGGCCCCTGGTTTTATGTCTAGTCGTCGCAGCTTTTTGGCGTTGACTTTGCCGGCGTTTTGTAGCTGCTCTGATCTTGCCCCACTCTCTTCCCCACCCCAAAAAAAAGCCCCGCCGTTCTATTTTCAGTGTGCCATGAAAATTGTGACAAGCGGTTGGCAGCCATAGAAGGCGGAGAAGGGGGCGGTGTAGATGGAACTGTTCTGTTTTCTTTCATTGATGTGCCCTAAACCTCTAAGGGGGGCCTGAAAGCAGAACCAGCATTAGGCATGGAAAATCCATTGGATCCCCAGTTTAGATTTATGCAGCTCTTCGAATTATGCTTTGTTTACCTTGAAAAGTTTCGTTGATGTGTTTTGTGTATTTTTAGTTGCCCCTATACTACAGTATTCATATAAGTATATGAACATATACGATAGCAGTTTAGATGGGCTGCTTGTTGTTTTGCTTTAATTAAAAAATCTGTGGGCCTTTATCGTTAGCCAAACTTTTGCGCGTTGTGAATTTTTCAACACATTTGACGTTTCTTCTATTTTTATTGAAAATTGCTGCGTGCGGGTTTTTTATTTATATGATTAGTTGTTATGTTATGTGATTTATTTGATATATCAATCAGCGACAGTTTATATAGGACAAGGTATATGCATAAAAATTGATTTAAATTGCTTTCTGAGATTCAATCTGAAAAAGAAAGTGTGTATAAATCAGCAAAACTGCTGCTGATTTTTAATGTCTTTTATGACTATGCTTTGAATTATTTATTTCTCTATTTGTTTCTTTTTCGTTTCGCATATTTATTTGCTTCTTTCTGTTCTCTTCTCCTTTTGTTTTCATATATATCCAATTATTTCAGCAATTTTTTACCATTTAACTTCTCTAGCTTCTTTCTTTCTTTTCGTTATGCTTATAATCTTCCCTCATGTTAATTTTCTAACTTTCTTCTTCCCTATCTTCTTCTTTAACTTATCTTATTTATTATTCCCATCTTCCTAACATTCTTGGTATTTGTAGTTCGTAATAAAATTCCCAACCAGTGTAATCATCAACCTACTGAAACTAATGTAGCTTCTCATAAATAAGACCGCACTTGAGTTGCTTCTTGTGAATTGAGTACTCAACTATTTAGATATGAGCACTTTACTAGCATATCCAATCTTGAGCTCTGCCCACGGATCGAACGTGCCACAGCGCCTACCCCGAGATACCGCGATATCTGCCGCGATGATTGTGAGAATCGTGCCAAGGTCTCAGATTGTGTTCGCTTTAACTACGTGCCGTTATCAAATGTGAGAGAACAAGCCGAACCAACCAATGGGTAAACAATCGGCCTACAATCAGCGGCCAAATTGTCCGACCCGCCAAACAACTTGTCAAGAGTTGCCACCACCGCCTGCGCCGCCCACGTTTCTGCCACAATTGGTCGCCTTTTCGCTTTCAGGTCGCAACAAAAGCGCCCACGCGCCAACTAGTTGACAAAAAAAGTGCAGCCACTTTTGTCTTGTTTCAAATGGGTTGGAGGGCCGCCAAAGCTGCTGATTGCACCTGCTGCTTAGCTTGGCTTGAGCTGTCGACCAGGTCAACTCTTCAGCAGCTCATTTTCCGGTTAATGACCACATTCCTGGCCAGCTGCAACGGCTCCTAGTTGGGTTGGGCCTATTTTTGGTCACGCTTTGTTTCAGCTTTTGGGCTTTTGGGTGTTGATTGATTTTTATAAACAAAACTAGCTAATGGAAAAGTCTGGTGCAGCATTCTTTTAGCAGCTTCTACATCTACATCTCCGGCATCAGTTGCAAGTAGCAAGTTGCTAGCCACTTTCTTGGTGGCATTGCCCATATATGCACATGCATCCATGTGGCAGGCTGGCTGCCAGGCATGGTGCAACAGCAACTGCTGCAACTGCAAGTCTTCGTGCGGAGGTCGCGCTTTGCTAATATGGAAAATGAAAACAGGAAAAATGCGCTTCAAATGCGTACAGTTTTTTTTTTCTGAGTGCATTGCGTGTTGCATCTTCTGATGCTGCCACTGTGGCAGGCAGCTTGCTGAGCAACGGTTGAAAGATTTATATAACAAGTTCTCACTCAAGTATTCACTCATGGCTGATGTTCACTTTTATTTACAGATTTCCTAAACAAATATTAATAACGACAAGAAGAAGCAACAACAACAACCACAACAACGAAGCGAACGCAACAACGACAACAACAATTAGCACGAAACTTTCTAAAATAATAAAAAAAAACCATTAACAAGAATTTTTCTACTAAAAACCAACTGCAACTGTTTCAACTAAAACTGGCATTATATTCGGCTAAAGCGAATTGAGGTAAGTACCTGTAAAATGTAAAAGTGCAACTGTTTGAATGAAGTACTAAAATTTACTTAATTTTTAAATGTTTAATGGGTTTTTTATACATTGTTTATAAAATGTACAGATTTTACATTTAACTTTAAAATTAAGAACAAATAAAATTATTTTTAGTCGACTTATGGTTTTAAAAAAATGTTTGCATAAAATTATATAAGCTGAAAAAACCAATTACAAAGATAAACGATTCATGTTCGAAAAACTCCTTCACTATAAAAATACTCAGGAGAGGTATATTCTTTGATTCCTCCTTTAAATCGGTCTTGATTGTTTTTAAAATAAAAGTTGAACATTTTTTAACTGTGTACAGGATAACATCTAGTCGAGCATTCTGAACTGTAAAATTTGATTTATTAATTTTATTATTTTCCTGTTCATATAAGCATTCTTTAGAGCTGACCATAAAATGTGTGCAGGCCTCTATAAATAATAACTATGTAATCTTCAAAAGTTTACGACTTTTTTTGCTTGAATTGTCTCGTTAAACTACCTAAGAAGTAGTTTGTTTAACGACTGACAAACTTTGAATACCCTACAATAGCAAACTGCTGAGGCTATAGAAATCTTTTCAGATTGTAAATCGGCAATTTGCATGCACGAACTTTTAATCACATTGACCCCAAATAGGCAGTTCTTGATTGTTTTTATGGTTTATATATATATGTGTGCATTTTTTTATGCCTTTGCCTCCTGGCTATTTATACGAGTTTGTCGACAAATTCCTTTTCTTTTATTTCTTTTTTCTATTTTTCATGTGCTTGCAAGCACAAATAAAAATTGTGGAAATTACATAAAAGGCTCCACATTGGCGCAGCTTCATGACATTTTGTTGTCCTTTGCCCACGAACAGACACCCACACACACACACACACAGGGTGTAAAAGAAAAGCAATCAAAAGCAAGTTACTAAAAGGAATGCTCGACTTGCATATACCCTACGTAGCTTTAAAGTATTTGTGATCCTAGAACTGTAGCTTTATTCACATGCTTATACAAGTCTAGCATACCCTATTTGTTTGCAGTTGGTGCGGGTATCAAAAATGTATGTTTATGCTGACTGAAGTGAATCGACTTCGCTTTGCTCAGACAAGCAAAGTGTTAGCTGTGCAGATTCCTTTTTGAGCACAGGACTCCTACGCACACGCGCCAACCAATACACACACACACACATTTTTATGTGGCCAGACAAAATGGAGGCTGTGGCGCCAACAAGTCGCGCCAGTTGAGTTTTTCCATGGCGGCAGCAGTTGCTGAGGCGGTGTCTTGTGTGTGTTGGGGGGGGGGGGGGGGGGGGGGGGGGGGGGGCGTTTATTCAAACTGCCAACTTGTCTTGTAGATTTTGTTTGCCTTATCTATTTATTTGCTGCAATTTCTGTGCATACTTTGAGGGGCCGCCAAGGCGGCGTATGCTTAATCTGCAGCAGCAACTGCTACAATTAATCAATGCTGCTTCTAGGCTAATTAAAACTTCAAGTCATTTAGCCAAATAAGATAGCAGCAAAAGTAGATTTTTTGCATAGAAAAAAAACACCGAAAATAGTCACTCACTCAATTTTCACAACTTAGCCAAGCAAACAACCAAAGTTGAA
This sequence comes from Drosophila micromelanica, assembly GCA_004143825.1. NCBI lineage: Eukaryota > Metazoa > Arthropoda > Insecta > Diptera > Drosophilidae > Drosophila > Drosophila micromelanica. The sequence continues at coordinate 41,301 of SCDY01000910.1, read as the reverse complement.
GTTGTTGTTGTTGTACATAAGCAGCGAGACGAAGCGGGCGCGTAGCAGCCATTGGTGGTCCTGGCCCACCCATTGGGCGGCACAGTTGGTGGTTGTTTTTGTTGTTCCTTTTCGCATGCTGGGTTTGCCCAAAAAAAATGAAATGCTAAAGTGCCACCCGCCTACCCCCCAAAGCTGATGATCTGTGCTGCTGCTGCCGCTGCTGCTGCTGCTGTTGCTGCTGCTGCTGCACCCATCCCTCTTGCACGTGCAGCAACGGGGCATAATTCGGTTTCAGTCGCCGCTTGGAGCATGCGCGCCGCAGCATCCTTTCTGGTGTTGGGACAGAATGACGCCAGTTTGGCGATTCTCATAACGCTTACGACTTGTGGCATGAATGATGTTTGCGTCAGAAGCGCACGATGTGTCGCCGGCGTAGCACATCATTCTAGGCCTAGCCTCCGATCGGGCAGGACACGCCAGCGCTGACATCATCCTAGCCAGAAACTACAGCCAGAAACTCAGTTCAAGTTCAAGTGTTGTTTCTCAAATTTCTCTAAAAACAGTTGTCTTCGCGTTTCTTAGCCACCGTTTTGTGCCTTGTGTTAACTAAACGAAAAGTTGTTAAGTTTTTTGCTCAATTCGTTATATTGTTGTTGCGCGTGCCTTTCATTTAACTAGTTCTTCAGAGTGCCTTATTAAACATAATTAACAATTATTAAAATACCGCAAATTCGCGTCTTTTATTTGCTGCGTTTGTCGTCGTGTGCCTTACAAAAAAATATTAAATAAAAAATAAAGCTTTTATGAAAGAAACTTTTAGATATTTAGGCCCTAGGCTCAACATCGAAATCTGCCAATAATTTGCCTTAGATTAAACGAAAAACAGAAATTTGTTAAGAAACTCTACACGTTTTTATCCATATATAAAACTATTTATATATATATACCGTATACACAAACGTTTTTAGCCGTTAGATGCACATTTTGAAAACCGTTATTTGTTAAATTTCGATGTAGTCGCATTTTAATGCTACTTTTTAACTGAGATAAAAGTTTATTGTAGAGCTCTCTGCACTCCAAATTGTTAGTCCTTTTATTGTTTGTGTTTGCCATTTCTGTTCCGTACAATTTCTTGTACAAAAACGTGCTGGACGCGTCTCCGTGCCGCCGTTTCAACACCACCACAAACGTGCCTCAGCTCGTCGAGCAGTCGCCACCAAAATGGGAGTCAGTCGGTTAAAAAACGCGAACGCGTTTGGCCTCCGATCGTCGTGCGCTGCCGTCGTAGTCAACGATTTTTAAAATCCCTACACCCCCGTACGCCTTCAAAGACATTGTCCACACCAAAACCAAAAAAAGTTACAAATAAACGTTTACAACTAAATTTTAAAACAACTACACAACACACACACCAAAAAACACATACACACAACACAACACACGAGACCCGAGTGTGCCTTGATAAGCATAAGCATAAGCTAATCCAAGCCATGTGCCTTTCGAAAAACTTCTGAAAATAACCGAAAAACGCAAAATAACATACAAGTATAAGAAAACTTTACGTAATTTTAAACACAATTCTTCGCTGAGCCTGAAAAATGTATTCGAAGAGTAAGTAAAAGAAATGACAAAATATTTAAATCTTTTTTGATTTTTCGATTTTTAATATCTTATGCTAAACAAATTTTTATAGCATACTCATAATAAATTTAAAATGATATTTGGCAAGATATCTTGCAGAAAATGTATTTTTTTGTCTTAGCATTTTATTAAAAAAAAATTTAAAAAATTAGGTTAAAATCTCACGTTTTGCATTCTTCTTCAAAAGAAAATACCAAATATTCACAATATGAATTTTCTTTTTAACATAAAGCATTTATGTGTTCAACTTGAAAATGTTTAATAAAATGAAGACATAAAACCAAAGTTAATCATAATTGTTGCTCAATTCATTAGCCTGGCACCCCTATAAAAGACTTGTTTGAAATCATAGACTGTTAATTGATTTCCAAAAAAAATGGTGTTATAGGAAAACAATAAGCGAGAGCTTTGTGGATGCAACAACCACTTTTCCACAGAAATACAACAGTGCCAAGCAATTAATTAGTTGGAACCATAGAAAAGTTGGCTGGCTGTAAATTACATCCATTAGCCGCACAGTGTGACTTCCGAGCGAAAAGTGCTTGCCAATTAGTGAGAGCTCGTGCCGACAGCTAAAGCTTAGTTGAGGTTGGGATCCATTTGCATTTGCCAGTTGGTGGTAGACGTGGTAGAAATTAAAGCTGAAAACATATTTTTTTTTGTCGCACTAAAATTTTGATGCTCTTTCATTTTATTAGCCACTATAAAAATTCGCTTGGATAGCAAGTGAAACCTTAGACACACTCCCCCTTCAGCTATTGTGGCTTCACTTGAGTCAGAAATCAGTCATATCTAGATACCTATTATATATACACAGTTGCCGCCTAGTTGCTTTCCATTTACTGAGGCTGTTTGTCCTTCAGCTCTATGAAATCCATCCTTATTTTATCCCTATTGAACCTTTTGGTCCTTTTGCCCATTTTATGTGACATTTACACTCTGAGTGCGTGTGTGTGTGTGTGTGTGTGTGTGGGTGTTTATTCTGAGGGGAGACTGCAGTTAATTGAATTAATGGAGGGTATTGTATTACAAGGGAGTATTTCATTCAGAAAAGCTGTCAAAAGCGGCAAGTAACAAGTGAAAATTAATGTATTCATATCTATTCAAATATAGTATGGTAAAAAAATTTACTTTCATTGTGCATATTTCAGATAAATTTAGATAGTTTTCTTGAGAGAATTGGTCGTTAGACATGAAGAAATTCAAACAAATGTACATCTGTTTGATTACGAGAAATATTAATGATATTAGTTCTATAGTGAATTTCTATATCTTTCAAAACTATATAGACATTACATTATTTAGAAATATAATAATCTCTGTGAAATATAAATTTTTCTTATTTTAATATTTCAATCTCTACTTTAGAAATTTGTTCTGCGGAAAATCCCTTAACAGCTATATATATTTTACATCATTAATAACTTTTAATATAGATTTTGTAGTTCTTTCGGTAACGGCCATATCGGTCTTGCATATTTAATGGTTTTACCATTCGAATATCTCTTCTCTCCTTAACAATACGTGTTTTTCCCTTTTATATCTTTAATATCTTTTACCACAAAGCAAAAAGGGACTGCATGTATCTTTTAAAGGACACTGCGCACGCTCCCTTGTTGCCTACAAAGGGGTTTCCTCACTCCGATCAGATTACGCCCCCCTGCCCTTTGCCGCTGCGCCGTTTAAGCTGCGCAAAACGCTGGCATTTTGCCGGCTGGCGCCACTCGGGCGGGCAGTCGCCGTTGCCGGGCGTCTCAAGTCTACAGCTGGAGGGAAACTGAGAAATGAGAGAGAACGACAGAGAGAGAGAGAACTCTACACGCGTTTTTGGGGTTGATTTCGTGTTGGTTTAGTGGCTGCACCCTTTGAGTAAACTTTGGCAAGCAATGCGCAGGCGGCGCTCTCCCTCTCTCTCGCGCTCTCAACCCCGACAGCAGAGCAAAAAAGTTCAGACAGGCTGCGAAAATGCTTACGACGCTGACGTCGACGTCGACGTCGCTGTCGCAGCATCCCCTAGGCTGGTCCAATTTTGAGGTAACCTTTTTCAGTTACGTGCCAGATTCCGTGGTCAGCAGACGTGCATCCTTTAACAGTGCTTCAAATAAAGCCGCATCCAAACCAGCCGCCATATGGAGAATTCGGCTTTCTGCCAAGTGGCAAAAAGTAAATTTTTTTTGTAATCTATACTGTGGTGTGTGTGTGTGTATGCTGTGTGTGTGTGTGTGTGTGTGTGTGTGTGTGTGTGTGTGTGTGTGTGTGTTTCTGCTGTGTCTCCTATCGCGTTCTGGCTGACAGTTTTTGCCGGAAATTTCAAGTGCTTCCGCATATCTTCGTGACGCGGGGAAAAGATGCGAAAACCAAAACATAAGCTGTGCAAATTATCGATTTTTACATAAGAAAAATAACGCTATCGTGTTCCGGCTGGGCAATGGGTGTGCATGTGTGTGTGTGTGGGTGTGTGGGTGTGTGACTGACACACATTGCCTGCCCTGTATCCAAGTGGTCAGGACATAAAGAAAAAGAAAAATAAAATCAATTGCAAGCGGAGGGGGCACAGTTAGCCAGTCGAGCATTAAGTGAATTTAGCTAAAAATCCAGGCATTAATGTCGCATAAAATGGCGCAGCAGTAGCAGCAGAGGCAGCAACAACAAAATGCTGTCGGCGTCGCAGTCGCCGTCGCTGTCGCTGCTGGGCATAATGAGAAGGTGGCGAGGGGCGGGGGGTGGCTGAGCAGCAAGTCACCCCAAGCTACAATGGCCAGGCTTTGATTTGGAAACTGAAGTGCTCCCGTATGCGAGTGTGTGTGTGTGCGAGTGTGTGTATAGAAGATTTTCATCAGCAGCGAGGCGACTTTGTCTGGTTTTTTGGGTGGTGGCTGCCCCCGGCCTGTTCTGGCCTGGCCCGGCTATCTCTGCTACTGCTGCTTTGGGGGTGGTTTCTGGTTTTTTGGTTTCGGTTTTCTCGGTGCGCTATTTATAACACTTGAAAAGCCATTTATTTCATGTTTATAACGCCTATTCTCGATGTTTCGCCCAAAACTCACATATTTGTTTTTTCGTTCTTTCTCCGTTTGCAGTGCCTTTTTCTACGATTTCTACACCTAAAACACTAAGTTTAAGCAAACGATTAAGACTAGCACTAGGACTAAGACTTGGACTAGGGCGAGCACGTAGACGACGCAAAGATGTCCACACTATCGCTGCGCATACAGCTGGAAGGCGGTCGAGTGACCAAAACGATACAATTCCAACCAAATACGACAGTCTTCGATGCGTGCAAAATCATACGCGATAAATTTGCCGAAGCGGTGCAGGGACAACGTAAGTTAACCCCCAAATCGAGCAAGAATATAATGAAGATCTTTACGTTTTATTGATCTTCACATTGCAATTGACAGCTAGCGAATATGGACTCTTCATTTCGGATGAGCAGAATCAGCAGGGCGTCTGGCTGGAAGCGGGTCGCACCTTGGGCTATTATATACTGCACAATCAGGATACGGTCGAGTATCGCCGGAAGTTGCGCACCCTGCGCGTTCGCATGTTGGATGGTGCCGTCAAGACCATATTGGTTGATGATTCGCAGCCGGTTTCCCAGCTGATGGTGGTCATTTGCACCAAGATTGGCATCACCAATCACGAGGAGTACGGCCTGGTGCGCGAGGATAACGAGGCGCAGAATGAGAATTTGCCGGACAATAAGTTTGGCACGCTCACCCTCAAGCGCAAGTTCACCGAGAAGGATCGCGATGCCAAAATGGAGAGTTTGCGCAAGAAACTCAAGACCGATGATGAAAGTGAGTGGCGCCACCTATCGCTCGCTAGCTCATACTAACTAACTAATATTTCATTTACTCGAAATTTTTCCAGTGAACTGGGTCGATGTGGGTCGCACACTCCGCGAACAGGGCATCGATGAGTCCGAAACGGTGCTGCTGCGTCGTCGCTTCTTCTTCTCGGATCAGAACATTGACTCGCGTGATCCTGTGCAGCTGAATCTGCTCTACGTGCAGGCCAGGGATGCCATTCTCGATGGCACGCATCCTGTCACACAGGATAAGGGTGAGTTTAACAAAGTTTCAAAGTTTTCTCTTTTTTTTTTTAATTTTTTTCTTATTTTTTATAGCTTGTGAATTTGCTGGCATTCAGGTGCATATACAATTCGGGCCGCACAACGAGACCAAGCATAAGCCCGGCTTCCTGGAGTAAGTCACCAACTGAAAACTCTCGCATAGAACTCACCACTAATCAACTCGCCCCCTCCCTCTACTTTTCACCAGCCTGAAGGACTTTCTGCCCCAGTCGTATGTGCGCGTTAAGAGCATTGAGAAGAAAATCTTTGCGGAGCACAGAAAACATTTCGAGCTAACGGAAATTGACGCCAAGGTCCTGTACACCAAGACCGCTCGTGAGTTGCCCACCTATGGCGTGACCTTCTTCCTGGTCAAGGAGAAGATGAATGGCAAGAACAAGCTGGTGCCGCGTCTCTTGGGCGTTACCAAAGATTCGGTTTTGCGACTGGACGAACGCACCAAGGAGATTTTGATATCCTGGCCATTGACCACGGTGCGTCGTTGGGGCGCCTCCCCGAATACGTTCACCCTGGACTTTGGCGACTATGCGAATCAATATTATTCGGTGCAAACCACTGAGGCCGAGCAGATCGTGCAGCTCATTGCGGGCTATATCGACATTATACTGAAGAAGAAGCAGACCAAGGACCACTTTGGCATCGAGGGTGACGAGGGCTCCACCATGGTGGAAGAGTCCGTTGCGCCATCCAAGTGAGTGGAAGAGCTGAAGAAGAGAAATTAGAATAGAAATGTTGAAAATTAATTTGTATATTTCATTTATTTACTTATTTAGGGCCACCTTCTTGCAACACGAAACGAATCGCGTGGAGAAGCTTAACTTGGAAAGTCTGGCGCATCCGGGCATTATGCGGCCCTATGACGGTAAGTCTCTTGGTTCAGATTATACTATATATATAAGAAATATTTAAAATATTTGCACTTTAGCTTCAGCTTTTTATTGTAAAATATGCTTCAAACGATGGATCTATATGCTAGACCATACGATTAAATTACTTGCTTTAATGTTTTAGTTGTGTTGAGCCTAAAATGTAGAACGTTCTTTAAAAAAGGAAAGGAATATAATGTACGCATTTTATAAAACCAGACAGTTATATTTTTGGTAATATTCAACACTACAGAAAATAAAAAATTAATTTTAAAAATTAATTTGTAATATGAAAAATCCAAAAAAATTGTATCATAAGAAAAGAATCTCAATCTCCTATCTGATAGGGCTTGTATAGTTGTATAATTTCTTAAGATAGATTTGTAGGCTCTTTAAAATTGTTGTTCTTGCTGCATTGGTTTATTGTTTTAATTTACTTGCTTATGCTTCTGATAATTTATGATTTCTGACTTGTGTACACCCACGTTTCTCTCTCGCTCGATGTGGCAACGCCGACAGGTGAACGCACCTTCACGCAGAACGAAGTGCAGACCGTGCAATATGGCGCCTTTGTCGGTCAGGTGAATCATGCACACACACCGCCAACGGTAAGTTTTAAGAACCCGAGCGAAACACATCAAATTCTCATTTATTGCCATTTTCTCTAAGTTGCCATTGCACCTCCTAAAATTAAACATAACCTCAAAATTCATTATAACCTCACTTTTGAACAACATCTTAACTAACTTGTGAAAATTCTTTCATCTTTTAAAAATGCTGCGTAAATTTCTAAAAACATTTAGAAAACGGTCATGAAAAGTTTCACAAAGTATGTGCCATAAACTATATATTAGTAATTGATATCCAAATCGAAATAAATGCATTTAATAAATAATTATATTTTTCCTATTAGACTAAGGAAGTACGCATTAGTTCTGTGAATCTAACGGAGCCGCAGCGTGCGCTGCTTGGTTACATCTCCGCCGGACAGGATGTCTTAATACGCGCCGACGAGGAGCTGCGCACCAAGGTGAGCTTGGCAATTAATAATTAATTAATAAAGTATTAACTAATCCTCTCATCTGCTCACAATCAGGCACCCATTCAGGAGCTGGGCAGCGATCTGCGTTCGATTGAGTGGCGCGAGAATACGCTGGACACCTCCAAGCAGGCGGTCAGCTCGCATGTGGCCACGATGAGTGCGGCCACCGCACAGATTATCACCGCCTCGCAGCCGGACGAGGTTGATACGGAAGCCATCTCGGCGTCTGTATCGCAAATTGCCCAAACCATACCGGAGGTGACCAAGGAGGTGCGTCTGATTGCCGCCTTGATGGAGAACGACTCGAATGGCGATCAATTGTTGGAGGCGGCGCGCAATCTGTGCAATGCGTTCAGTGATCTGCTGAAGGCCGCCGAGCCGGAGAGCAAGGAACCGCCACAGCATTTGATCAATGCCGCCAGTCGTGTGGGCGAGGCCACCACCCATGTGCTCAGCACCATTGCCGAGGAGGAGGCGCCCGAGAATCGCGATCTGCACGACATGCTCCTCGCCTTGGCCAAGGCGGTGGCCAACACCACGGCCGCTTTGGTTCTCCGGGCCAAGAACATCGCCGCCAGCTGTGAGGATGATCAGGCGCGCAATCGCGTCATCGGAGCGGCCAGCCAGTGCGCCCTGGCCACCAGTCAGCTGGTGGCCTGCGCCAAGGTTGTGGCTCCGACGCTGCACAATGCCGCCTGCCGTGAGCAGCTGGAGGCGGCGGCCAGGAACGTGGCCCGGGCGGTGAATTCGCTGTGCGAGGTGTGCAACGAGGCGAGCAACGATCCCAAGCTGAAGGCCGATCTGATGGATGCGGCCCGTGACGTCTCCAAGAGTCTGATGGAGATGCTCGAGCACGTGAAACTGAGCACCAGGGAGCATGCGAATCACAGCAGCCAGGAGCTGAGTCCCGTCGAGAATGTCATCATCGGCACCGACATCCTGGTGGCCACCAATGATCCACAGGAAATGGTGCGCCATGCACGCACCCTCGGCCAAACGACCGCCCAGCTGATACAGAGCATCAAGGGCGAGGCCGATCAGCAGGAGGATGCGGACATGCAGCGACGCCTCCTGTCGGCGGCCAAGCAGCTGGCCGATGCCACCGCCAAGCTGGTGGAGGCAGCGCGTCTCTGCTCCACGAATCCGCACGACTCGGACAATCAGAATGCGCTGCGTCGCGCCGCCGAGGAGCTGCGCGAGATCACCACCAGCACCGCCAACACGCCGGCCATGAAGCGCAACCTCATCCAGCGGCTGGAGTTCTGCTCGAAGCAGGCCGCGTCCGCGGCCACCCAGTGCATCTCGGCCGCCCAGAATGCGGTGCAGCACAGCCAGGACCATCAGACCAAGGAGTCGCTGCTGCAGGATTGCAAACGTGTCGCGGACACCATCCCCCGGCTGGTCACCTCGCTGAAGACGACGCGCGCCGTGCCCGACGATGCGCACGCCCAACTCAATCTGATCGAGGCGGCGGAACAGTTCATCGAGCCCGCACTGCAGGTATCCAAATCCTCGCGTGCCCTGCAGCCAACAGTCACCGATATACCCGCCGCCGCGCAGCTCTCGAAGAGCGCCCTGCATCTGGGCCAGAGCGTCTCGGCGCTGCATTCGGTGGCGCAGCGAGCACGCGACGCCTGCGGCGGCCAGGAGCTGGAGTCGGCCCTGGAGGCGGTGCGCAAGCTGCATCTGGTGCTGGACGATACACGCCAGACGGCACTGGCCGGTCAACTGCGTCCGGTGCCCGGCGAGACCGTGGAGAACACCGCCGACGAGCTGCGCAAATCAGTGAAGAATGTGGGCATTGCCCTCAGCCAGCTGCTCAGCTCCGTGCTGCAGGGACAGCGTAGCTATGCCGGCGCCGCCGGACGAGACACGGCTCTGACCCTGGGTGACTTCACCAAGAGCGTGCACGGCGTGGCGGCGACCACGCAGAATCCGGCGATAATTGACTGTGCAGACGATGTGGTCACCAGCTCGGCCAGGCTGATTGAGGAGGCGCAGCGCATGCTGCAGGGCGTCTCCGATCCGCAGGCCCTGACCCAGGCCGGACGCGATGTGACTGGCGCCCTCTCCCGCACCGTGGACTGCATTCCCGGGCAGCGCGAGGTGGACGCCGCCCTGCGCAACGTCAGCGATCTGAGCGAGATTCTGTCGGTCAGCGAGTTCCCGGCCTCGGACCGGCCCTACGCCGAACTGCAGTCCGAACTGAAGCAGGTGGCCGAGCAGCTGAGCACCGCCGGCGGCCAGATCGTGCAATCGTATGCCAGTCCCGCCCAGCTGGCGGAGAGCAGCCAACACTTTGCGGCCAACTATCGGGATCTGTTGTCGGTCAGCATGCAGATGGCCGGCCAGACGCAAACGGATGAGCCCGTCCGCTCCCAGATGATCGACAGTCTGCGGAACGTCTCGACGCAGTCGTGTTCGCTGCTGTCGACGGCCAAGTCGATTGCCGCCGATCCCGGCCAGCCGAACGCCAAGAATCTGCTGCACGCCGCCGCGCGCAGCGTCACGGAGAGCATCAATCAGCTGGTGGACGCCAGCATCCAGTCGGCCCCGGGGCAGAAGGAGTGCGACAATGCGATGCGCAACATCGAGGCGCTCCGCCTAATGCTCGACTATCCCCACGAGCCGATCAACGAGATGGGCTACTTCGATTGCGTCGAACAGGCGACGGCCAAGTCACGGAATCTCGGCTACGCCATCTCCGAGATGATCAACAATGCCAAGCAGTCGCAGCACGTCGAGTTCAGCCAGTCGGTGAACAATGTGAACGACTCGATTCAGGGCCTCATGGAGAGCTCCTCGCAGGCGGCCTATCTCATTGGCGTCTCTCATCCGAGCAGCGTTGCCGGACGTCCCGGAATCATCGATCAGGCGCAGCTGACGTGGGCGTATCAGGGCATCCGGCAGCATTGCGATATCGTGAGCAGCGCCCAGTCCGGCAAGCCGCAGATGATCTCGGCCCTGACCGTGATCGCCAAGCACACCAGCTACCTGTGCTCGATTTGCCGGCAGGCGAGCATGAACACCAGCAATCCGGTGGCCAAGAACGAGTTCATTGTGCTCGCCAAGCAGGTGGCAACGGCCACCTCGGATCTGGTGCAGGACATCAAGGCCATCGAGGAGCAGCCGACGGGCGGCAGTCGCGAACGGCTTGTCGAGCCCCTGCTGGAGGCCGTCAAGGCGGTGCGCCAATATGCATCCAGTCCGGAGTTCATCTCGATACCCGCCAAAATATCGGCGGAGGGTCGCAAGGCCCAGGAGCCGGTCATTCAGGCGGGTCGCGGCGTCATCGATGGCGTCGTCGAGATGGTCAAGGCGGCCAAATCGCTGGCCCTGTCCCCAGATAATCCGCCCGTGTGGCAGCAGCTCTCGATGCACTCGACCCCCGTCTCCGAGTCCGTCAAGCGGCTGGTGGACAACATACGCGACAAGGCGCCGGGACAGGCGCAGTGCGAACAGGTGCTCCACACGCTGGGCATCTGCACACGCGAACTGGACAGCTGCGCCCTGGCGGCCAATGCCCAGGGCCTGAGCCGGCGGCGGGACAACAATCTGCACGGATTCAGCGGGCAAACGTTGAACTCCGCAGCGGAGCTGCTGGACAAACTGGAGCCGATACGCGTCGCCGGCAAGAACAATGCCGAGCAGCTGGGACATGCCGTCGGCGAGATCTCGCGGTATGTGGTGCCCATGGTGAATGGGGCCATCGGCGCCTGCACCCACATCGTGCACAGCCAGCAGCAGATGTCGCTGATCAACCAGACCAAGTCGGTGGTGGAGAGCGCCATTACGCTGGTCCAGTGGGCCAAGGACTCGGCGGGCAATCCGCGCGCCACCAGCGCCCATCCCCGTTTGGATGAGGCCATCGATGGGACGCGCGAGGCCATCCAGGAGCTGCAGCAAACCGTGGAGAAGATCGACGCCGAGACGGGCATTGTCACCGGGCTGATGGAGCAGGTGAATCGCTCGATCACGCGACTGACGGACAAGCGACAGTCGCTGCTGAATGCTTCCTACTCGGACAATTTTGTCGACTACCAAACGCGGATGGTGGCCACCGCCATGGAGATCGCCCGTCTGGGCAACGAGATGAATGCGAAGAGCAGCGTGGAGCCCGCGGATCTGCCACAGCTCGCTGTTGACATGACCCAGCGGTATCAGGTGCTCACCCAGGATTCGGTGGGTGCCAGCACCACGACCACCTCACCGGATGTGGCCATGCGCATCCGCAGCACCGTCATCGATCTGGGTCGCTCGGTCAGCGCCATGATCCAGTCGTCGGCGGGCGGCGCCAATCCGAACGATGCCAGCGCCCAGAAGGAGATTGCGCGCAATGCACGCGACATATCCGAGAAGGCCGCCCAGGTGCTGGCCGCCCTCCAGGCCGGCTCGCGCGGCACCCAGGCCTGCATCAATGCGGCCCAAACCGTTTCCGGCATCATTGGGGATCTGGACACGACCATTATGTTCGCCACCGCGGGCACTCTCCACTCGGATGGCGATGGCAGCTTTGCCGATCATCGCGAGCACATTTTACAGACGGCCAAGGCCTTGGTGGAGGACACCAAGGTGCTGGTGACGGGCGCCGCCGGCACACAAGATCAGCTGGCCAATGCGGCACAGAATGCCGTCTCAACCATAAGTAAGTATTTATCGATTTTCATCACTGATAACTGATTCATCAATATCATCCCTTCCTGTCCTTAGCTCAACTCGCGGAGGCCGTTAAGCGTGGAGCTTGCTCCTTGGGCTCCTCGCAGCCCGACTCCCAGGTGATGGTCATCAATGCCGTCAAGGATGTGGCCTCGGCTCTGGGCGATTTGATCAACTGCACCAAATTGGCCTCCGGCAAGCCCATACACGATCCCTCCATGCAGGGTCTCAAAGAGAGCGCCAGGGTATGTTTGAATCCCCATTTATTTTCGACAAACTTCTCCCTACGTCTCTTCATCTCTCTAGTTTTTTTAATACTCTCTCTTTTTGCTGTAAAGCTTTCGTTGTTGTGGCTTTTTTTGATTAGTGTATAATATTTACAGTATTTTTTTTAATTCTGGTATTTTTGTAACTGTAACTGACTTAAATGTGGTTATGGTCTCTTTTTCTGGGTCGTTTAAAAAGGCAAGATTTGGTCTACAAACGAACTGGACGTGATTTTTGTTTAACACATTAAAAATGGGCTTAGCGAAACTAGCTTATAATTCCCAACTGGTTAAAGCTTTGAGAGTTTTAACCTAAAACCAAACCAATACTTCGAACTGTTTTCTTTAGGACTTTTTTTAACTTAAAAAAGAAACAAACACACACGCATACATAAATGTTGTTTGTGGCATTTAGAGTACAGTGAACGCTCGCAAATTAGAACTTTTAGAAAATGTATCTATCTATAAATTATAAATTAACAGTTTAAGGCAATACAAAATATTTTAAATGTTAAATATAATTGTTTATAACTACATATTTTTTGTGTATTTAAAAAAATAAAAACAATTATAATTATATGTTCCAATTAGCGAGCGTTCACTGTATACAAGTAAATAAATTGTAATCGTAAAATGGCTTTGGCACTCATACATCTACATCCATCCACCCGATATGTACTTATAAGAAATGACCCAAGAACACTATTTAATACCGCTAGCTGTCGCTGTTGCTGTCGCCGCTGTTTCATGCACCAAACGAGCTAACGAGGGCTACTCGTCGCGGCTGCTGCAGTTGCTCACCTCAAACTCAATTTCTTCAGCTTTTGTTGCTGCTGCTGCTGGCGCTTTATGTTTTGTTTTGTTTTTCATAAATGTTAATATTTATTTTCAATGTTTAACCCACACACACAAAAACACACACACACACATACATATTTTTATATATGTGTACATGTGCATAAACAGCCCTCGCAACATAGTCTCTGGCACCAAGCAACACCCAATTTCTCAATTCGCCGTTATCAGCTCTAACTCTTTGGTCAATCATCAACCCACCACCCACCCTTCTGCCTGCTGCTCTGCATGCATTTGCTGCGCTCTCTTGCTCTCGCTCTCCCTCTCTATGTCGATCCACCACCACCCGCCACCAACAAATAATTCACTGAACCACCCTCCCACACATTTGTACAAAGCAAAGCAGAAAAATCCATAAATTCTTGTATATTGTTTTCGTTTTCGTTTTTTTTGCTAATTTGTGCGCGTTCGTCGTCTCTGCTCTTCTTTCTTTCTCTCTTCCCATACACACATACATAAAACATACGAAAAAAAAAACAAACTCTCATGAACTGTTCAAAAATCGCTCTCCACGCTCTCTTCATGCGCTGCGCTCGCTGTGGAATATCTATATAAATCGATAATCGAACATGCATCACTATCGAATTCGAACACATTATCGATATCATCCGCATATCAAAAACCATTGTACAACAAACGAAAACAACTACAAAACAGGCGCTTCGAGATGTTTGCCAAACAGCTGCCAGCGCCCATTCAGAAACTAACACAGCAGCAGCAGCAGCGGCAGCGGCAGCAGCCAGCAATGGATTCATGAGTCATTAGGGAGACGCCTCCCACAACAAATTTGGAAACTTTTGACGAAATTCTCTATTAAACATTAACATTAATCATTGCACAATACAAACAAAACAAAAAGCAATATTCCAAACAATTTATGCCACTTGAAACTTTTGTAAAACTTGTGGATGTGATTGGAGAGTGTACTTCGGGCGTATATATATATACATATTTATAAAAGAGTTTTGTATGAAAGTTTTCCAACAGATTTTCGCCATGGAAATTTTTTTTTTTAAACAGTGAAGCTCGTCTCTAATCAATTTTCATATACTTCTTTAAAAATCCGTTTAAAGCTGATTCAAAAATAATTTAAATTTGAATTTTTTAAAAAATTTTTAAATCATAGTTTTGAAAATATATTTGCGTAAACGAATGGTTTTATATTGCAATAAGCTTAAACAAAAGTTTTGTGCGTATTTTTCACACAACTTTCAGTTGATTTTTTTTTAATTTCCCGCTTATTTATCAAGATATATATATTAATTTTCCCGTTGATGAATCAGCCAGGCAAATTTTCTTTCCCATATTTGTTGCTGTTCCATCACATCTACAAGTTCTCCTCTTTTTGTCCAATGTCAAAGTCCTTGAAATTAAATGTTGTCTAGAATTGATTACAAACATTATTTGTCTAATTTTTCGAATAAAATTTTTATTGCTCGTATAATCAAGATAAATGCCATCAAAAAATGTTGTTCATTTCAAATGCATACATATATAGCATATATAATTAGAAGATCCCAAAAGTGCCAAAGCCAGTGTTATTATGTAGTCGTATCACATGTAGACCTTAGTTTATAGTTTGTAGTTCCTAGAATCCATACATGATCATTATTTATACTGTCTATAGAACTGAACATTAATCAAAAACATTTCTGCTTCCCAAAAAACAAAAAAAAAAAAAAACAAAAAACACTTTTTGCATTTAGGTAATGGTGCTGAATGTTTCCTCGCTGCTGAAGACCGTGAAGGCCGTCGAGGATGAGCACACACGTGGCACCCGCGCCATGGAGGCCACCGTGGAGGCCATTTCACAGGAGATACGGGTAAGTTGTGCCTCCTCTAATAACATATATTAAGACTAATCAAACATTCCGATGCAGGCCACGCAGGCACCACCACCGGTGGGCAGCCCCCAGATGGGACCCGAGGATTTGATCCGGGTCACAATGAATGTGACCGCTGCCACTGCGAAGGCTGTTGCCGCCGGCACCTCGAATCTGCAGGCGGACATTGTGGCCGCCGCCAATTTGGGACGTCGCGCCATCTCGGACATGCTGATCGTCTGTCGCTCCGTCGCCTGGAACTGTGCCGAGACGGAGGAGCTGCGCGTGCGCACTCTGGAGGCGGGCACCGCTGTCGCCGAGTCCTACCGGGAGCTGCTCAACGGAATTCTGCACAATTGCAGCGCCGATGATCGGATGCATTTGTCGCGACGCGTGGCCAAGTGCGTCACAGATCTGGTGGCCATGGCCCGCCTGCTGAAGGGCTCCGATTGGATCGACCCGGAGGATCCCACCGTTATAGCCGAGAATGAGCTGCTCGGCGCCGCCGCCTCCATCGACGCTGCCGCCAAGAAATTGGCCTCGCTGCGACCTCGCCGCCAGGCGGATGTCAAGGTGAATATCCATCCACAATCTTTGTTTTTTTTTTTTATGGTGTTTGTGAATGGTGAATTTAAAAACTAACCCAACTCGGTCGTCACATGTTTTTAACTCATTTAGCCTGTAAGCCAACCAAATCAGCCAACCAAACTACCCACTCATCAAGCGATTCCAGTGAGATATGTTTGATATTCTTGGTTGTTACATTCAAAAGTTCACCCAGGAATCAAACATATTATTACTGTGATTGTTCAAACTCTACTAAACAAAATCCCCGCAACTTAACTCGAATGGTGTTTGCTAATCTAATCTTAATTTAATATATATATATTTAATTACGAATTCTATAACTAAAATATCTCTTCTCCATTCACAGATCGAGCTGGATGAGAACATGAAGTTCGATGAGATGATCCTGGAGGCTGCCAAGGGCATTATGGCCGCTTCGGCTGCCTTGGTGCGTGCTGCCAATGCCGCTCAGCGTGAGCTCATCGACCAGGGCAAGGTGGCCCGACGTCCACTCACCAGCTCCGACGATGGCCAGTGGTCGGAGGGTCTCATTTCGGCCGCTCGTCTGGTGGCTGCCGCCACCCACAGCCTGGTGGAGGCCGCACAGAATCTGGTGCGCGGCGTCGGCACCGAGGAGATGCTCATCTCGACGGCCAAACAGGTGGCCGCCTCCACCGCACAGCTGCTGATTGCGTGCAAGGTGAAATCGAATCCGAACTCGGAGGCAGGACGACGCCTGCAGGCCGCCGGAAATGCGGTGATCAAGTCCACCGATAATCTGGTGCATGCCGCACAACAGGGCCTCGAGGCGGAGGAGGAGCACTCGCTGAAGATCAACACATCCATGGTGGATGGCATGGCGCAGGAGATTAACGCCCGGTCCGCTGTGCTGCGCAAGGAGAAGGAGCTGGAGGAGGCGCGACAGCGTCTCAAGATTGTGCGACAGGCGCAGCGTTACGCCAAAAACACCCAGGGCTGCACCACGGACGAGAGCGACACGGAATACGCCTACGGCGCCAGTACGCTCAACCGGAGCCAGAACAATGTATGAGAACAGGCTTTTATTTTGATACCCATTAGCACTTAGAATAAGTCTTGACTGCACCAATGAAATTGGCAAACTCTTCTCACTTGGTGTCGGCGTAGCTGTAGCTGTCTAACCCGTAATCTCTCTAACCAAAACCAAAAATATCTCTTTCTCGCTAACCTTTAACAGACTTTGGGTCGCGGAGGCGCCTACTACGGCTCACAGTCCGGCGACCTGCCCAGCTCGCCGAGCTACTACACGGGCTCCAACTCCGGTGCGGGCAGCCAGCAGAAGCATCATTATAACTATGCCAGTCCGCAGCCGCAGCATTTTCATCATCCGGGCGCCGTTTCGCCGCCACCATCGAATTATGCGCCCATCGACGATGTGAATGGTGATTTTCCGCCGCCACCGCCGCCGTTGTCAACGACCATTTCTAACATGCAAACGGCGACATCGGGTCACAGTTTTCGCTCTAATCCCAAACTAACCGCCAACGCTGTGCCGCGTCCCTATCCTGGCAGTCCAGTGGCCGGGGCGTCGGGCAGCAATGGCTTCGCCAGCACAGCATCGGCATCGGCATCGGGCACACCCACTAACGCCAACTATCAGCATAGCTTTGAAACGTCCAGCCTTAAAACGCAGAACTCCGCGACATCAACAAGCGCGCCCGTTGTGCCGCCGCCGCCGCCGCAGAAGCCAACGGTGAATCGCAATCTGGAGGCGTGTGTGCAGGATCTGCACGACAAGACCTTCGGCCAGGGCGGCGTGGTCCAACTAACTGGCGGCAATGCGTATCCCGGCCAGAACTACGAGGGCTACACATCCAGGTGAGTCAAAAGCCCCACCACCTCTGTCCGGTCCAGCCGCTAATCTTTTCGGCCGCTCCTCAGCAGATACGAGACGCGCAACTTTGACAAGCCGGACAACAACAGCGAATTGGGTCTGGTCAAGCCGCTGGAGTCGAGCTTCTCGCAGATGACGCTCAACACGGATGGCGGCAAGATCAGCATTGTCGATCAGGGCTCCGAGCGACTCACCTCGATGACACAGCGCGTCATGGAGCGCAAATCGTTCACAACAACGACGGAGTCGCGATCCGAAACGAAGACGGAGAAGCACAGTTTTCGACTGGAATGAGCGAAAGGAACTGGAGCATCAGTTGCAGTTGAAAGAAACTAAACGATAATGTTTGCCAAATGTGCTTTTAACATTTACATACATACTAATAGTAATAATTTAACATTAAATTATAATTAGCCACTAGCGATAATATCTGTCTATATATACACACATACGCCCTAACTCTAACGTAATCGCTTTTACTTTCGATTTGTGTTCTTGTTTTCTATTTGCGAACAAACTTCTTGTGTGCATATTTGTTGTGAGCCTTTGTGTACGTGTCTATCTGCCAATTAATTGCCAATATATATCCGTCGAAATCGCCGCTTTGGCATGTACACAGTACAGCATAACAAAACTATATTCAAACAAAAAAACAACTTTCTACTAATGAACAACAAAATTAATATTAATCCGTAATCAAAACTAAATGCAAATTGGGTTCATTCAATTACTGTTAGTTCAATGCAATTTATTACTGTGCACGTAATTTAAAACAAATCTGAATTAACGTCATTTTAGTTAATTGAATTGAATTGTGTTGTTCGCATAACGTTTAGTTCTTAAATCATCTATGTACGTAAACTTTGTTCTATGTTCTTCGATATAAAACAAAAAATGGTTTTCTTTTCTCTGTAATTTCGTTTTGTATATACGAGTACATATGTGAGACGTCGTGTATACGTAATTGCATATTTAAATTGTGTATTTTTTGTAAATTAATAAAAACAATATTTTAACAATACCAGCGATTTTATCTTCTCAATTACTCTACAATTATTACAAATATTAAAAACTGAACCCACAACCTGGTTTGCACAACTTTCTTAAAAATTTAGCTGAAATCCCAGGCCAACAGAATCGCCAGAAAATCGACAAAAAGAAATTAAAAGTGCAATATTTTATTGCATACTTATAAGGTAATAATTTCGGCCGCCAATGTGCGAGATTTTCGTTGAAATTTTAGCTAAAATACCAGGCGAACAGAAATGTCAGATAGTCGACAAAATAAAAGAGAAATGTGCAAAATTCTATTGCATACTTATAAGGTAAGAATTTTGTGCATTGTTGCAATTGTTCTGCATACTTTTAAATACGCGAAATAAATACTGCGGTAGAGCAAGAGGAGTAAAGGTGGGACATTTTAAATGGCTATATCTCGGCCATAAATGGTCCGATTTCGGAAATTTATACCTCATTCGAATCGTATAAGTCCATAGAATTGATCGGCATTCAAGGTTTTTGATTTCCAAATTTTCGCAATTTTGGCAAATACCCCTTGTATTTTTTGTCAAAAATGGTCAAAATTTAGATTGGGAATTTTTGATTGTCGATCGAAAGTCCTGATCCGTACGAGTATAAAAAGGTATATCTTTCCAAAATACGACCTTATTTGACCGAGATATGGAGGTTTTAGTGTTAAAAAAATGTTTAAATGGCTGTATCTCGGCCATATGCACTCTGATTTCGGAAAGATATACCTCTTTCGACTTGTATAGGTCAATAGAATTGATCGGCAGTTAACTGCATATGATTTACGAATCTTACTTGAAATTATCCAGCTTGTCGATCCTTTACGTAAAAATCAGGCGAAGCACATAACTGTAAGTTTTGTTTTTAACATAATTAATATTAAATTTAACTAGGTTTGTTAAAATAATATTTTTTGTATTTTTGGTTATGAGCTGGCTGCTACTATATAGTTAAATTCATAATATTTACATACAAAAATTTCAATATTTATTATTTAAAAAACAGTATATATAATTCACATAAAATGCCCTACTAGCCAAAAAAAAATAAATGCAACAATTAGTCTGTTTGTTTACGGATTCCTGCACAATAATATTGTTACTGTTATCTTGTTTCCATGGTCTCATCAATGATTCACTTGTACTCATTGTTCAGCTGGCGTCCGATCAACCAGCGCCTGATCTCCGAGGTGCCGGCACCAATTTCGTACAGTTTGGCGTCGCGCAAAATGCGTCCAGTTGGATTTTCGTTGATGTAGCCGTTGCCGCCCAGGATTTGGATGGCGTCCAAAGCGACTTGTGTTGCCTTTTCGGCAGTGTACAGGATAACGCCGGCGCAATCCTTGCTGCTGCGGACACCTGCATCGCAGGATCTTGCCACAGCGTACAAGTAGCTGCGGCAGGCGCTCAGCGTTGTGTACATATCTGCCATCTTGCCCTGGATTAGCTGGAACTCGCCAATCAGCTTGCCCATTTGCTTGCGCTGATGCGCATAGTCAAAGGCCACGTCGCAGGCGGCCTGCATGAGACCCACAGGTCCGGCGGCCAGCACCAGGCGCTCGAAATCCAAGCCCGACATCAGCACGTAAACGCCCTTGTTCTCCTCGCCGAGCACATTCTTTGCGGGCACTTTGAGATCTTGGAAAACCAGCTCACAGGTGCTGCTGCCCCGCATGCCCAGCTTGTCCAGCTTTTGGGCCACGCTGAATCCCTCCCAGCCCGTTTCCACGATGAAGGCGGTAATCGCGTGTCGGTCCGGCACACCACCTGCCCCCGTCTTGGCGTACACGATCAGTGTTTCGGCATCGGAGCCATTGGTTATCCAGAACTTGCTTCCGTTTAACACGTAATAATCGCCTTTACGTTCCGCGCGCAGCTTCATTGAGACGACATCAGAGCCGGCACCAGGTTCGGACATGGCCAGGCCACCGATGTGTTCGCCGCTGCACAGCTTGGGCAGATACTTTTCCTTCTGCTCCGGAGTGCCGTTCTTCGTCAGTTGGTTGATGCACAGATTGGAATGGGCGCCATAGGAAAGTGCCACGCCCCCAGCCGCTCTGTAAGTAGTGCAAGTGTTTTATTGCAGCAGGCAGTGGAGGGGCTTTCTGCGCTCAGTTACCGCGAGATCTCCTCCATAATGATGCAATGATCCAGGTAGGTGCCACCAGTGCCTCCGTACTCAGGCTCCGCCGTAATGCCCAATAAACCCAGATCGCCCATCTTTTTCCAGAACGCACGCAGATCCCTGTGGGTGAGAGGGCAGCATCTTGAAGCTTCTCAAGGCTTTTCATTTGTGAATTCTTACTTGAAAGTATCGAGCTTGTCGATCTCTTTGGCATGGGGCGCCAGTTCCTTCTGAAAGAAATTGAAGCTGGTTTCGCGCAGTTTCTGCTGTTCCTCGCTGAGGCCAAACATTCCATCGTTGATGGGGTAATAGGCCAGTGTGCGGCACCATGGTGTTGCGACACGCACACGGCGACTACTATGTTGCAGCAAACTGTTGCAAGATTTAGCCACTAACCGCAGAGTCATTTCGATGTCGATGTTTTAGAACAAAAGGAGCAATGTTATCTAATACTCGATCAGCTGTGAAGAGCGCTGCCCAACACAAAGCGCAACAGGTGTTGACTGGGTGGCAACGCTGACATGATCGCAACAAGTATCGATAGGCAGCACTATCGAATTCAAATGTGTAAAATACACATTCAACTGTAAAAAAAAAATGGTAATTCAAAATTGTCGATTTAAATACGTTATTTAGCGCGTGCAACAACCAGGCGGAGGAGTGCGCATGTCTCAACAATGCCAACTGGCAGTGCAGTGGGTTGCTTTGCCGCTCAACCCCCCGCATCCTGGCGACGACAAACGCCGACAACAACAATTGGAATGGGGGCGCAACGCAACGCGATAAACAAAACCAAGCTCCTGTAATGGGAATTAAAAAATAGTAACCAGACAGACCCATCAAATCAGTCCTGTCGCTGGCGCTAGCCGTAGCGCGTGAACCGCGGAACGTGTCCTTGATAATGTAACGAGTGTAAATGGATTGCGATTGCCATCTGCCTTGTCGTTGTTGCTGATGTTAAATGCTGCTGCAAATTAATTGCGGTTGCAACTGGAGTCATAATATTCCACAATCAATAAGTGAGCAAACAGGAAATGAAATAGGCATAAAACATTTTTAACAATTCGGCAGGCAAATCGATAATCGTCTCTTCCGAAATGGGTGTAGTAATGAATGTAATGAATAAGTTGGTGGCACACGTGTGTGCGTTCGATTAACGGCATGCCCCATTGCTGCCATTGCCGCCGCTTGACCCCGCCCGCCATCCATCTTCGATTCTCTCGAGTCTTCGTCTATATCCTGTCAATCAACTTTGCTTGTGCGCGACGAGTGAGGAAGCAGTTTTCTATTGTATGTAAACCCCTTCGCGCTGCGCTCAGCTCGCTAACAATGTGCCGTTATGTTAGTTTTCTATACTCTTTTTTTGTTGTTTTTTTTTTGTGTGTCACGTTCCTGCGACAGGAGCCATTGTTGTACTTATTGATGTTGTTGTTGTTTAGCACGCTTTTGTATGTGTTGCCCATGTTGCTGTAATTACGGGCTTAGCACTATTACTAAAGCCCCCTCCCACCTCGACCCAATCATGCACGCACCCATCAAAGGTCAAATATCATTGTGCCCGGTTCTCGATTTCTAATAAAAGCTATATACACTTGTGTACTTAATGTTAGATTAATTGTTTGGCAAAACGAAAAATGCATTTAGCTACAGATTATTTAATCAAGCAACCTTGACAGAAGGTCGCCAGCTCCAAGGGGTCGTATGATTGATATGCGTGTCGTATGCGTAATCTGAACAGCATTTAATTAGGCAGGCAGGCTGTTAGTGCAACTTGCAGCCACTTAAATGCCGACTGGCTATAAACAGATCAGAGCCCACTGTCAGTGCCGAGTCGCAGCATTCTTGAGATGTTTCGTTGGCGCTGCTTAATGCCAAGTGGAATGAACTTGATGCAGCAGCAGAAACTTGGCCTGGCTGCCACTTCAGCGCTTTGCTGGCAAACACAAAGGGCGGCTGATGTAGTGCCGACAATTGAACTTTGTTGTGGGGCAGGTCCCCACCGAAATAATGTCTGACATGCAAAACATGCAATGTAGGCGCAGTTCTCTCAACAGACTTGAACTTGTCGAGTCGCATCATCAAAATACAAAAAAACTTTATGATGAACTTTTGTTTTATGATGCCACTCGAGTCGAGTCCCGGCTACTTAGCTCTCCAATCTGATTCATCATTTATTTCGTCTTGGGTTTTTAGATTTTCTTTTCGCTGTTGGCAGCCAACCAAACTGACGAATCCATCACGCAAGATACACTTGCTAAATATATATATATATATATATATATCGTAAAACAAAATGTGATAAGCAAATGCATTTCCAAAACAAAACGCACACGACTCGGACAACCGAATAAAAATAAAAGTTAATTACATTGGCGGCAAGCGCTCGCTGCTATTAAAAAAAAAAAATAAAGAGAAGATAAAAAAAACACACACACACATACAGAGAAATATATCCATCCAAACGAGCGTGTGACCCAGCACAGTGACAGTCCAAAAAGTAAAAGCTCTCGTTGCCAGTGTCGCCCATTCAGCCAGACAGACATTTAGCCATTTGGCCATTAGTCGCGCTCGGCACGGCAAACGATCGACGACAATCGACGACGACGACGACGGCGACAACAACGCATGGACGCGGCGGATTTCCGTGCGCGCTTTTCATTCAATTTTCAAACTGATTTGAGTTCTAAATACTTTAAACTGAAAACGAACCCTAACACAAAACGAAGCAGCAGCGCCGGCCAGTTTCCAAACGGGCTGCCAAAACAGTTGACGTCCAACAGCAGCAGCAGCAGCTGACGGCGGCAGCAGCAGCAGCAGCAGGCAGCAATTGCCTGATTAAATTCGACAAAAAAAAAAGTTAGTTGCTAACTGGAAATCGTTTAAAATGAAATAAATTTCGCGTAGTCACGTAATGCAAATTAACTATAATTTCAAAATAAAGTTGTAAAAATAAACGCAAAAAATAAGTAACTATTTGAAAACTAAGCTAAAAAAGTGCCACAAGTGTTTATTTGACGTGTGTGTGTGTGTGTGTTGGTGTGTTGATGTCAAAAAAATTAAATCACCGCATTAAAAATAACTTGAGAAAATCTTAATTTTAAATATATATAAATATATATATTGTATGCATGTGGCCAGATATTGGTATATATATCTGCGATTTCAACGCGCCAAGTAATCAAAGCGACAAAAAACGCGGCGACTGTGCGGGTGTGTTTTATGTTCACACACACACACACACACATGCACTGAATGACGCACAGTGGGTCATTCAGTGCATGTGTGTGTGTGTGTGTGTGAACATAAAACATAGATAAATTATATAAAATTATTTTCATTTGCGCGTGTGTATTTTGTAGCTAAACTAAAAAATGGAGTCCAACAGCAACAACAACAACAACAACAACAGCGGCAAACGCAGCAAAAAAGGACGCAAAATGCGCAACTCATCATCCTCACAGCATCATCCGTGGGACGAAGGTAGGCAGCGACGTTTCCAACGCCATAGAACCTGGCCAAAATATAAATGATTAGTTGGCAGCCGTTGCGTATACGCCGCATGGGCGACACATCTTAAATTTCTCTTCTCTTCCTTCGCTTTTTTTTTTTTTGCCTGTAACTACGAGTAATGGCACAGGTCTACAAGTACTCGTAGTTATACATAGAACATTACTTATTTTGCGGTTGGCCTCCACCTCCCACTCTCTGCCCAGCCTCGATCTCTGTATTTCTCGCCTTCTCAACTTGAACAGCTGCCAAAATCTATCTCAGTTGAGAGTCGGGCGCCGCAAATGCAGCGCATGTTTGAATACTCGACTGAGTACCCAACAAAATCTAACACGAATTATAAATCATGTGAAATGACAAGACACTATTGTGTTTTTGTCTATGCCCCAACAAAGCCGACTATTGTTGTGTTCGAGCAGCTTGCAACAATCAACTGGCAAAAAAAGTAAATAATATCAAAAATTCCATATAAAATCAAACCAAAAATTGTAATAGAAATGATTAAGTTATGGCAAGAATTTATTTTTAATTTTAAGTAAAATGCATTCTAGATATTTCTTAAATAAAAAAAAAGCGATGTATCAAAATTTCCACATAAATTCTCAAATATTCGGTCCGTGAATTGATTTTATATTTTAAGAAAAATTCTCATTACAATTTTCTTAAATCAATCGTAGAATTTTTGAAATAGGTAACAAATTGCCAGGCACATTTACAAATTGATTACTAATCATACAAATGTTAAACATAAATATTCTTCATTTAAATAACTGCACCCTCATTTCTCATTCCGAATGCACAATTTACGCATTAGGTATTCCAATAATAATCTAAAAGCTGCAGTTTATTTGAGATATTAGACAGAGCATGAATACTTTGAGGTGTTTATGATTTCCCTTTCAGGTTTTTTATTTAGGTCTTAGGGGTATTATGAATATAGCATGGTATTTCATTGGACTGCGGCATCATCTCTCTATCCCATGGGCGTGATTCACGCTGTGTGAACCAACAAACGGGTTTTACTGTTTGTTTGCTTGTGCGCTGTGAATTTGCCGTTACATCAATCAAAATTGTAAATGAGCTAGAAAAAAAAACCAAAACAAAAAACAAACAAAAAAAAAGCCGTGATCTATGGCCGGGCATTATCCAACGAAAGTAAAAAGCAGCCGCCACAAATGGTTGCCACAATAAGCGCTGATAAAAAACCGATTCCCGTTTTAATTCAAGCACTCGAGTCTGCAACATTCTGAATGCCACTTGACTATGTCCGGAAATTAAAGCAAGAAACAGCTGTTTATTGGTTTTATTAGTGGACAAATCCACGTCTGCTGCATTGGGATTGCACACTGGGAGAAAAGCACGTAGACCAGCTGCGCACCCAGGCATATGATCAGTGCTTGTTATCTTATCATTCATATTTGTACATATATATTTTATTTGTACGGGCTGGCAAGGGCGTCCGAGTTTTCTATTTGCCGCGATAAGATTTGACGCATTACCTAAATTCCAATTGAAATTTGTGGTCTCAGTTGCGCAATATTTTTGACGGGAATGCCGTGAAATTGAGATATAAAAGAAAGTTTCATATTGCAAAATCCATAAAATAATTTGCAATTATTAGCTTCAAGCTGATTCGTAGCTAAGCAGTTAATGAGTTTTTGATATAGATACAAGAATTTATAAAATTTTTATAGAGCCTATAAGGTTAGAAGCAATATTTGAATGATATAAACTCGGATTATCTAAGATAAACCATCCTCGCAGACAGTTAGCTCTTATTCAACAAACTTATTTTTATCTGGTTGCAAAATAAAATGTTTAATCAAAGCTAAGTTTAAGCCTATAATATCTATGATAGGCTTCTTTAAACAAAAAAGATAAGGAGAGCTAGTAATTTAAAAGTTTTAATTAATTCATTCGTTCATAATGAAAACAATGTTTTTATAGAAAAATAAATATAGAAATATTTGCTCACCGAACGTATATATTATATAGTAGTCTGGTCTGATCAGCTAATCAAAAGCTTTTGTTTTGAGAATATTGTAGCTTAAATAATACTTATACTTTATATAGAACTCAAAATTTGATCGATTCTCTATGTTGATGAAGTGTAGTCCATTATTTAGAAGCTTTGTCGTTTGAGCTGCAAAAAAAAAAGGAGATTTCATAAATAGTATCTCAAAGTTCAGCTATATATACATATATCAAATCTATTAGGTAGATGTAAACCTTGTTTTTCACGGAACTCTCATTCTTGTTATTTATGTGCAAAGCTTCACTCAAAGCTAACTCAGCGCTAACAAACAAAAATGTGCTAAAATCAGCTAAACAACGTAAAGCTTCTAATCAATTTTGCACAGTGCTTCAGCTCGCCGTTGATTAGCATAACCCAAAAGATGACTCAGTTGGACTATTATTTTTTTAAATAGAGCGAACTTGTACGATCAATAAAAAAGAGTTCACTAATGGGCGTTTGATTGATTTGCAATTAGCAGCAGTCGCATCACATGAGCGCTCGTCCCAAAGCAATGCCTAAGATCACAAATCTAACCCAAAGCATTGACCTAATTGCAGGCAGCAAAGCAGCAGCAACAACAGCAGCAGCAGCATCAACAGAAGCAACAGCAGCAGTAGAAGCAGCCACATCAATAAGCCGCATTGCGTGTACCGGCACAGCGTTGACTCGATTTCTGGTTTGCATGGCACCAGTGATTGGTAATACCCTACCTTTTCTTCCGGCTAATTTGAGCTATTTTATCTGTGGCATTCATTCATGAAATACCATTGAATATGTTGCTGGCAACATTCGTGTCGGGTGTTTACAAACATTTTGCAGAGATTTTTTGTTCACCTGCCCCTTGCCCCATTTCGGGCCACTTGTTAGCCATCACATCAAGAACATTAAGAAACGTTTTTATGTGCTCGCCACGTCTTGTCATTGAATGCATTGTGTATAGTTAAATATCCGTTCATATATACCACATATACACATTTATTTATATATCTATATCTATTGGTGTATACATATTTTATTTATACACATTCTGTGTGTGTTTTATCTTGTGGCAAAAAAGTTTTTGCTTGTGTTTTGCTTTAGTCTACTTCGTGATTTTCATCTACATATGTGCGGCATACAGAGCGTATGCGTTATAATTTGTGTGCTTGTTTGATTTTGTGTTTCTGTTTCCTCCACATCAACGGTTTTTTCACCCTCGTTGTTCGTCGTCTGTCAACTATTGTCGCGTATTTTTCTTATTCTTCCATTTGTTGTTGTTTTGGAACGAATCGTCAAATATGACGTAAAGGAAAATGTTCGTGTATGTGTTCATTCTTAGCTGGCATTGTTGCCCTGAACTATATTTATAGGTACATAAATTAAAAATGCCAACAAGTCCAGCCAAGGTCATTATTTGTTCAAGTATTGGTTTAAGTATTTATTCAAAGTATTCGTTTAGCCATAGGTCGCATATTAAAATGCACTTGAAACATTTTAATTTTAAACTTTGTCTGAGCTGAAGAAAATTGCTTGCAAATTTATTAAAAATAATTTGTAGCCCAGAACAAGTTTGAAATTATACAAACGCTGCTCAAGCCTCAAAGCTAATTGCAATAATTAAACGACATGCAAAAGACTCAGACAGCCGGACAGCTGGGCAGACAAGCTAAATGCATTTGCAATTGTGTCACAAATTTATTTTCAAACAAGCGAATTTGCAAAGCAAACCGCAACAGAATTCAGTTCACCGGGCCTGGCGTCAAAAATCAACATAACGCATACGCAATGTGTGCCAGTTTACGATGAGCCACCCCACAATTCTGATCCATACTGAACTTAGCTGCCACACGAACAAAGACAAAACGTTTACACAGATTACATGTAATTAATTAACAAAATTATGACCCATGTTTTGGCCATCCTGTTGCGTTACGCTTAAATGATTCTAAATATAGCGAAATCATGCGAGCTGCGCTGGGCGACCTTGGATTTTGCTAGCCGGCACATGCAACCAGTAGAGAAAGTGGCCCAGCACGTTGCCACAAAATGCGTTCAGCTTGGCCTGGTCTGGTCGTCTCCCTCCTGCCCTGCCCTGAGCTCATCAGCGTCAGCAGCAGCAGCAGCAGCAGCAAGCAACAGTTACGTTAATGACAACGTCAAACGTCAAACGTCGCGACGTTTTTGTCGTTGTTTTGCTTGGCGTAGTGTTCCAAGCGCGATTAAACGTCGAACATGTGAAGCTCGAGAGGCGCTCGCCAAAACGCCTATCAATTTTATTATTTCTAATTTTTTTTTAGTTATTTTATTTATTAGTTTTTGTATTATTTATTTGTTTTATTTTATTTATTAATACCTTACGTTGATTATGGTTTACATCTTTCTGAGCGTTGCTGGTAGTTACGGTGAGTTTTACGTGAGCGGCAAACCGGCTTTCAATTAATTCGCGAGCGTTATGCAACGCAAAAAGTTCAGAGAACGCAACCATAATCGGACAATCAGTGGACAATGCTATAACTCTGTTCCCCCCTTTGTGCGTTTTTTTTTCTGTTTCAGTTGGTTGTAATTAAAGTGCGAGCATCTATTTTTAGTGACTGAGAATACGCGCACGTGTTACGTATACGCCACGTTGAGCGGCTTTGGGGTTCAAGCGCGCAGCTGCTCTTGAACTTGTCGAGCATCCACATGAAGGTCCCCAAATGGGAGCAGTTGAGGAAGTAGATTTTTGTTTTCTTTTTGAAGAAAAGCAATCCAACAATCTATTCAACTGCAAATATATATATATTTACTCATTGCTGGCCATGTAAGCCAAGCATGTCAGTTACGCTCGAATTGTCTTGGAAACTTATATAGATATAAGTACAAATGTGGATTTGCCTTTAAATGAAGAAAACGTACAGCAGAGCTTGACTAAGCAGAACTCAAAAGTTCGCAATGATATCATATCACAGTTTAGTACATCTATTGAAAAACCCCACAAAAGTTAGGCAAGCTACGTTAATTGCATTGCTGAAGTCATGATAAATTGCCAACTAAGTAGGAAAATAAATATGAATAAAATATTTTTGCATAATATTACTAAAATAGCATACGACGAGTTAATTCAGTTGTGTTTATTTCAGAAGCTGAATCAATCAGCCAGACAAGAGCAAATTAATTACTCACTCTCTACGTCATGGTTAGCACCCCGACCCTAGATATATATACTCGATATGTCTATATAGAAAACTGTTTGCCTCCCCATTCATAGGAATAACAAAATCGAAAGGCGTAACGAAACAATTTAACAATTTAATTTTGTGGCTGTGTAATTTTATGTGATTACGTTTGAGATCAGTGAAAACACAAAGTACAAGTTGATACTATATATATGCACAGTATGTATATTTATGCGGGCACGAAAGCCAAACAAGCGACTATTGAATGTTGAGCATAAAATTTAGACAGACAGACAGAGCAGCCATGGGAATCAGGCACATCAAACGTATGCAATATCCTCCAATTAAGGGGTTTTTTAATTGAAAGGGTCTGTTTTTATACACATTTTAAATTTTGTTATACATATAAGATTTATCAGTTATAAAGAAATTATAATACGTGAATAAAATATATGTATTATATTTAATTTTTAAACCAATTTTTAGCAGATTTAAAAATACAAATTTTGTTACGTTTTTAAAATGTTATTATCTTATACAGTAACCGCGCTAGTGGCGAAACACAACGAAGTCTGCAAAAGCGGAATAGGAAAATACTTTAGAGTTATGTTTTTAGGGTAAATATTGATATATTACAGGGCATTACTTGGTTAACCCACCATTTTATTTTTTGCTGCAACTAGTTGCGCACTTAATTTTGTTTTTGGAGCAACGCTAAATTAACTGTAATGTGTGTGTTTGTTTAAAAAGTAAACTGAAATTTGTTTACGAGCTAGTCTCGTAGTCGATTTTCCAGTTTGTGTCTGCAGCAAGTTCTTTAACGCGGCCAAAATCAAGCAAAACAAAACAAAACCAAAATGCAGCTAACACAGACAGGCAAAAAGCCAAATTCGAATTGAGCGCAACACACAAAACGAAGGCAAAGAGCAGCCAGAAAAAAAATAAGTACAAAACATGAGCAATTTCAAAAGCAAATTTTTGTAAGTATTGTATTTTAAAACCAAACAGTTGAGAATCAAAACTGTTCAGTTGCCTGCCAGGTTGGGGCCTCTCTGGGGCTGTTCACTTGATGCCAGTTGCCCCCGGACAATTTCAGTGCACGGCTCGCGTACGCGAACAACAGCGCTGAAAAAACGATTCGAGGATAGTGCAAAAAATTCAAACTATAATTAACTATATATATATTTGAAATTCGCACAACGAAAACGAACTGAAAAACGAAACCCAAACAAACAACTAGTTAAACTAATGTGGTAAATTTATGGAATTTATATATATATTCGTAACGAAATTCTACGTATTTCGTAATTGTAGTGTTTTCAAAACGCATAAATAAAAAAAAAAAATTACTTTATAGCTCTCGCAAATTTTTTTGTGGCCACATCTCTCATTCTTTCTCTTTGTCTCTGTTTTTGTGTATGCACATTTCTCGCTTGTCTTATGTAATTGTCAATTGTCGTCTTAAGAGTTGCAAAAAAAACATCAAAAAAAGATTTAACGTTATTTTTAGCACCTGTTTAATTGTTCTCTGCCCACAGCGCATTGTAAGTAAATATTTATATGTTGTGTGTGTTTTTTTGCAGTGTCTCTACCTGGCGCTGGAACGGGCCCCACTGAGCAGCCGACAATATTGCTGATCAACGGCATCAGCGAAGACGCCCAGCCGCAAGAGAAACCAAAACAAAACAAATCGGAACTGAAGCTAAAGTTCGAGAATAATAACGAACCGGCGGCTGGCGGTGGCCTCACGTATCCGACAGAGGAACAGGTGCCGACAACGCCGGGCGGATCGCATCTGTTGGATTTCGAATCGCATCTGATCGAGGACGTGAACGCCGAGCAGGGCGGCGTGGGCATTAAGGAGCTGCTGCCGATCGAACAGGAGCTGCAGCAGGGCACATCGAAGATCGAAGCTGACGGCACCTCGCACGTGATCGAGGTGGAGCCAGCGGGCGCCAAGACAAAGCAGCCGATAGAAACTCTCGCACCGTCGCATCAAATTGCCGAGGTTGACGAGACGGCAACGGCAGAACTAGAATTAGAAGGAGCAGCGGCAACGGAGGCAGTGCGTCAGACTGCCGAGCAGCTGGTAAATGAAATAGAACGCGAGCTAATCGAAAGCTTTGGCAAAAATGTAGAACAGGCTCGGGCCGAGCACAAACAGCAGCTCACCGAGGAGCTAACGGCAGTGAATGCGCTCTCCCAGCAGGTGGAAGGACATCTGAATGAGCTGACCAGCATACTCAAGACCAAGCAACAGCCGGAGACTCCAGCAGAGCAGCAGAGCGAGGAGCCAGCGAAGCCAACGCAGCAGCTGACGGGGAGCAACGAGCTGAAGGTGGTCGAGGTGCCCACACCCAAATCGGAGGCAGAGGAGCAGCAGCGCAAGGAGTTCATCGATTCACTGCCGCAAATCGAACAGGTGCGTCTCGGCACCCACACGGATGCGGAGGCCAAGCGACTGTCGGCGGACTGCAAGCGTGAGTATTACCAGTCGCTGAAGAAGTACCTGCTGCAGAACAGCCAGGACAGGCCGCCAGTGCCGCTGCAGACCTATCGCTGGGAGGATCTCAGGCGGGCCAGAGAGCGGGTAAGCTTTAAAACGGAAATCCAATGGGATTTAGCTAGATATTATACCCTGAAACTCCGCCGGTACGAAAAACAGAACCAAAAGCTAAAAAGCTTATCTTGGACTCATTCATTTCGTATATATCATATTGTTTTCAATAGCTTGCTCCGTTGTATTAATATCGATAAATATCGATTTTAACGATAATATCGATATTTATCGATTTTAACCTTTGGTTTTCGCACCATATCTCGAAAGCAATAAGAGCTCGAGGCATAAAATATAGTGCGCTATGTTTGTGTAAAGCAGGCAAAGATTTGATATCGGATTTTGTATACCTCCTAGACTTCCAAATTGGTTTGTACAAACATTTCAGATCGCAAGGTTCGGGGTATCTCCCAGTCGGGCGACCCCGACTAGAGTCTGCTCACTTGTTTTATATTATTGAATTTATTTCGATTGCAGGGCGGCTATCCTTGGACGCATCTGTACAAGCGTCCATTGGGACCCGACGAGGAGCCGGAGATTGTGCTGCTGTTGCGCAAATCGCAGGAGCTGCGCTTCAAATCCGAATCGCCCAAGTCCCTGAAGAAGGTGCGCTACGACGAGCAGGTGCTGGTCAAGGAAACCGAACGCTACATCCAGGATCTGTCCGAGGACGAGGCGTTGGGCAACACAGACGACAGCAGCGAGGAATCGGAGGAGTCCGACAACGAATCCGAGCACGAGCCACACAACGAGGACGCCCTAAGCGAGTGCATTTCGTGCGTCTCCGATTCGGTGCTCGCCGTTGGCGGCCACGCCAGGCCCCGGAAGACGAATCGCCTGGCGCAGATACGCGACATCATCCGACGCAGGCGCAGCGGACGCACCCAGAGCGACGCACAATCGCTGCCCGGCAGCTCGGCGAATCCCAGCAGGCAGGGCAGCCTGCACGAGCTAGCGCCGCCGCCAGGTGCGCTGGTTCCCAGCACAGAGAAGCCGCCCAAGAAGCAGAAGGAGAAGCAGAAGCCAAAGCAAAGCTTCGACATTATGAAGAAGCTCAAGAGTTTGGCGGAGCGCCAGAAGAAGCGCTTGAACATCAAACGTATTACGCTCAATAAGGACGAGAAAATTGTCCTCGGCGAGCAGCAGAAGATCATGAAGCTGAAGGCATCACCGAAGTCAACACGAGGTGAAATCGCCCACTTCATTGAGAAGCAGGACTCGGACGATGTCCTCGAGCTGGTCGAGTACGATGAGTCACCCTGTCGAAAGCGCAACAAGGAGGAGGACCAGGACCAGGAGCAGGACCTGGAGCTGCCCACAACGAGCACAGCCAACGTACCGCAGCCGGATGAGATCATCGATCTGCCCGTGGAACAGACCCAGATTGAAGCGCCCGCTCTGGAAATCACGGAGCCGGCGCCACAGTCTGTGGAACAGCCCATTGAGGTGGAGACGCCGCCAAAGAAAACGCCGCGTTTGCGTCGCGAACACGTTTACGAGGAGATCGGACAGGCTGAGTCGCCCATCGTTGAGCTGGATGCCATCAAGAAATCGCTGATGCGCCAGGATCACCTGACGGCGGATGACATCGAGGCGGCCAAGAATGTGCCGCTGGATCGCATGGGCAGCAGTGAGGAGGATCCGGTGGCTGGTGCCGGAGCAGACAAATCCGGAGCACTCTTGGCGCCACTCTCATCCATAGACTCCACTTCCTCGGACGAGGATCGTGCGCGTCTGGCGCAGTTGTCCCCCGTGGCCGAGGAGAGTGATGAGCCCGCGGAAATCGCCGAACTGCGTCCGGTGCTGAAGAAGGAGGCATCGCCGGCGCCCTCCGACAAGAAGGTGACGTTCTCCCACGTCGAAGATGAGGCCGAGCCGCACCGCGAGGACATCGAGCTGCCCGACGATGTGCTGGAAGTGGTCTCCAGTGCGGCCAAGTCAAAGAGCGAGGGGTAAGTAATGGGCGTGGGTTTTTTAAGACCGCATCCCGGGCATCTAACACTAACACACAGCACACACAACGCCGTCGCGGCCGTTGCTCATCCGTCTTGCAGAAAATTTAACCCAATTGAGTTGCTTTTGAAATTGTTACTAACCCTCTGGCCGGGAGTCGGCGGCAAGCGGCGTCGTCGTCGCCTCCAAAAGTCCTACTACCAAGATTACCACTACACAGACCCCAACACAGACCACACCCCACACATCACCCTCAACACCACCAGGGGGCGGCACTCGAGCACCTGGACGCTCTGCTGTTGTTGCAGCGGCGGCGCCACTCACAAGTTTTGGTAACGGGTTGCACGAGGAAGGCTCTTAAGTTTTGACATGATATAGAACCAAGGTAAGAACTGCTTTAATGGGCAACCTGTAAGCGTCTGTACTCGGTTTTTGTGTGTAGTCCCCCCTTTTGAATAGAACGGTGTTGGTAAATGTCGCAGATATCATCATTGGTTAATGGTATAAGTGGAACTAGTTCACTGAATCAATCAAGTGAATATGCATGTTATTTAGTCTACGTCAAATGGGCTCAAATAATATTCGTCAATAAATATTCTGCGAATCATTTATGGAACTAGTTCAATGAATCAATTTATGTAAAAACTAAAATTTGTGTATTCTGAGTTCATTGTTGTTATGGCGATATTTCGGAACTAGTTCAATGAATCAATTGTGTACATAATGAGTAAATTAATTGCGGAGCTTATTCAATGATCAATTAACTTTGAAGCTTTGGTTTGCCTCGCATATCAATTGTATATTTGAATACAATAAGCAAAACATTTCGGAACTAGTTCAATGAATCATGAATGAATGATTGGAGATCATAAATTTGTTTAAAACAATAAATGCAAAATAAGAATTTCGATGAACCACATTGATTTGAAGCAAAATAATTGTGGAACTAGTTTCTGTTTCATTTGATCATTCATTGCAACTAGTTCCAGCGAGTTCTTTGTGTGTGGTTCAATTAAAACTATTTGAATGAACGCGGCTGTGGCATGAACTCAGAAACAACAACAACATGAAATAAAAGCGCTTTAAAGGTCAACGAATGACAAGAAGATTTCCGGCAGGCAGCGACGCAGTGCTCAAAATAGAACCACTAAGTGCAGGCCAACAAATTGTGGCTGTTACTCCTGCTGCTGCTGCTCGGCCACATCCCAATTATGAACAAGCAGCGACGTCGACGTCGCAGTCGCCAAATACAGTGCGACTTCAAATGAGGAAATTAAAGACAACTACAAATTCAATTCATGCCATTGTCTATCTCTCTCTCTCTCTCTCTCTCTCACTCTCGCTCTCTCGTTTGTGTGTGTGTAATTTTGTGCTTTTTGCTAATTTTAAAAGAAACAACATTTTCATCTTTCGACAAAAAATTTCGTAAAATTTGTGTCGCGCAAAATGAAAAGCTCTCAGTCCTGGCCGAAAATCGCAACGATGTAGACACGCCGAAATCTCGAAACGGGCCGCAGTGCAAAATAGTTTTCAAATTTGAATACCAGAAAGTGCTTTTGAAAATCACATTCAAAAAAATTTGGGCTGGAGCAGCATCTTTGGTAAAGGGCTTCCAAACTGATCCGCAGGAAAAGCTCTCTGGCCACCGAATTTTCACTTGTGCGCAAAAAGTAAAAAAGGAAAAGAAAATCCAAGAAGAAGCACGGAAAATTTTTCGAATAAATTGAAAAATTCAATGTCCAATCGGCTGCTTTGGTGATGATTAAAAATAGCCACAAAACGACAAGCGAAACTAAAACGAACAAAAGCGAAAAAGACAACAGCAAGGAGAAGAAGAAGAAGAAGACGGACAGACAAACAGACAGACGGATTACGACCAGGGCCAAGTAAATAGGCAGCTGTTCAGCTGCCTCAACGATGCTCAATTCTCGGAGATCCGCCTCGGTGGGCGCTCTGCCCGCTGAGAAGAAGCACTTTGTGTCGCGGGTGGAGAGCGCCAGCGGCGCCTCTTTAGACGTCCGCTGCGCCTGTCAGTTCTTTCAGTGCGATTCGCTGCTGCCGGAGCGCGTCAATCCGGTGGACTCGCGACCCGGTTCCCGTCAGGGCCAGCACAGTGATGATCACTATCAGCTGCCGCCGGACGATTTGTCGCTGCACAGCTTCGAGGTGGTCAGCCATGCGGATGTGGCGCCTTCGTTGGACTTGAGCTTCATGGAACGCTATCCGGAGCTGGAGCAGACGGCGCGTTCGCGCGGCCTCGTCGTGCGCAGCATCTCGGATGCCACCGAACCGGATCTGACGACGGGCAGCCAGGGTGCTTTGGTCGCCGGACGACGCCGTCAGCTGTCCATGGGCGGCCTGTCCTCGGGCAGCGTTGGACGCTTCGGCGACACGCTGTCGATGCGCAGCGGCACCTCCCTGCGTCGCATCTCGGCGGGCAACTCCAAGACGGATCTGTACTGCGCGGACATCAATATACCCAACGCTCGTCCGGCGGGCGGTCAGCGCTCGGCCAGCGCCAGTCGGCGCACCTCGAATGCGGACCTGTTCCAGGCGAGCATCGTGCCGGGTTCGCTGCAGCCGCCCCAGCTGAATCTGATCGCAGCCACGCCCAGTCCGGGCATGGGCGAGACAGCGCCGCAATTTCCCTCGCATCAATCCTCGCCAGCGCCGGACTTTCGCAACGCGAAGCCGCCGTTGTCGCCGGATTATATGCGACCCAGCGCCGCCAACAAGGAGAATCAGCCGCCAGGCGCTGTGCTGCCCCAGAATCGGCCCATCGATGTGACGCGCTTTGGCGGCGATGCAGTGCGTCCCACGGGTCTGCTGGAAACGGATCTGCAGCCGCAGCCAACTCCCTATCAGTCGACGGTGACGCCCCTCGATCCGCTTGCGGAGACCGTTGCCGAACTGGAGCAGCGTGCCCAGGAGCACAATCTGGTCAGCATCAGGGACAACATACAGACGCAAACGCGTCGTCCGCCGTCCATTGCCAGCGAGCTGAGCGCCAAGCCGCTGCACCTGGACGAGCTGACCAAGATCGAGATTGTGTGCGATTTGCCCGTTGTGGACATCGATGCGCTCGTCCAGGGCGAGGAGCAGAAGGCGGTGGAGCATCGCAGTCGCAGTCCGAGACCCACAAGGCGCGCCAAGTCGCCACCGCCCACACAGGCGACCCAGGCGACGCTGCAGCTGCCCTCAAGTCGACCCGCCAGTTCACAACCCACTTCTGATCCCGCTCCCACTTCCGCTCAGCAGCTGAAGCGCCAACACACGCCTGAGCGTCAGCTGTCGCCGGAACGTGCCAGCAAGTTCAGCTCACAGCCGGCCATCCTCAGTCTGCAGGAGGCCTCGCCGGAAGTGAAGAGTTCCTACACATCGCGCTTCAAGTCCATGTTCAGCTCAAAGAACCAAGAGCCGCGCCAGAAATCGCGCTCGCGCTCACCCTCGCCCTTTGTGGAACAGGCTCCGCAGCGGGAGAAGTCGCCCTCGCCCGGCAAGCTGATGTCCGTGTTCGCCAAGAGCAAGCCCCAGGCCATGTCCATGGTGAGCAGCACGGCGGCGGTGATGAAGCGCCAGGAGCCGGAGCCGCTGTCGGTGCGCGTCACGGAGACCTTCTCGCTGAAGGTGGACGAAATGGATCAGTACAGTGCGCGCCCGGCGAAGCCGCTGGCACCGCCGCCCCACGCCCAGACCATGTACAGCAGCCGGGAGGATTTCGCCGCCTCGGAACGCGCCTCGGCGGACTTAAGCGAGGCCTTTGCGCCGGTGGTGGTCTCGGCGGTGCCGAGGGGCACCGTGAGCAGCATTGGCGGCGTCAGTTTCATGGCGGGCAACAGAAACCTCTACTCCAGCGAGATTGAGATGCCCGGCAGCGGCTGGTCCCAGAGTGATCTCGAGTTCCGGCACTCCGGCAGCAAGGAGCAATCGATGGGCAGCCACGGCAGTCGTCCGCTGATCTCCGTGCCCATACAAATTAGGGGCAGCGGCAGCCAGGTGTATCGGCCGTCGGAGCAACGGTTGACAGGACTGCCGGGCAAGTCGACGACGTTTAGGGAGCCCCGAACCCAGTCGCATGATCGCAGTGGCGGCCGCTTGACCGGCTCCCAAGAGCAGCTGTTCGGTTCGGCGGCTCGCATGACAAAGACGGTTAGTTTCAATTTTGACGAGCGCAAATCGCGCCTAGCGGAATTTGAGTCCGATTTGCCCCTAACCCAAAAGCAAAAAGACCACAGAGACTTCCTCGAGCGGACCTATTTCTCTCGGTAAGCAACAGCTACCCCAAAATTGGTCGGCCTAGACCGAACAAATTCCCCGACCCGCCCCCCGATACACACACAACCACCCAGATACTCCAACTAGCGGGTGACGGCTTTTTTCTAACCTTGGCTTGCAGCAACAACAACAACACCAAAAGAACATTCATGATCATACTGATCCATCTAAATGTCAGTGATCAGCATTAGCCCTGTTCAAACTAATCATTTATCCACCTCTCTCTCTCTCTTGCAGTGATCATGAATACGAGCCGGTGGGCGTGTCGCCGGCGCGCGAAATTGAATCTCTGCCTGCTGCCGCCGTTCCGGCTTCAGCAACGCCGGCGCCCGCCCAAAACGAGAGCAGCCTTCAGCTGCCGATGGACATTGACATTGAACTGAGCTCGGCTGGGACAACGCCACGGACCGAATCGCGCACGGACTACGAAGTACACACCAGCCAGGTGGATTCGAGCGCACTCGAGGAGCTGCCGCTACAGCCGGAGAATCGCAAGAAGAGCTTCATGGCCTCGGCGCAGGATCGCACACGTAAAATGCAGGACGGGCTGCGCAATCAGGCGGGCAAGCTGCGCACCAAGCTCCGAGCACAGCCGAAACCGAAGCCCGTGTCGGGCAGTCCCAAGGCGAAGGCCAAGGAGCGGCGACGATTTGCGCCGGAGTTTGCCAAAATCAAAATGCCCGAAATAAAGCGACCCGACATGTCCAAGCTGAGGGACATCAAACGACCCGAGTTCACCAAGTTCAACAAGCCGGACATGTCCAAGTTCAAGCTGCCAGAGAAGTTTTCCACGCTCAAGCTGCGACGCAGCAAGAGCTTCAAGGAGAACGAGTCCGAGCTGCCCACCGAATCAACGGATTCGCCGACAGAGGCGCAATCGGCGCCGGCCAAGAAAAAGTTTGAGTTCAACTTTGGCACCTATCCGCGGGCGTTCCGCAAGAAGAAGCCCGTCGAGGAGACACCGCCGCCCATGGAGTCCTCGCTCGGTCTGAGCGTTATACCCAGCACGGAGACACAGCCCTCGCAGACCTCGACCAGCTCCCCGCAAGGAGACCGTGGTCCAGGACCAGTGCGGTCCCGGTGGGCGGACAAGTTCTCGGATGTGAGCTACAACGATAGCGAGGGATCACGGTACAGACGGTACGGCAGCGAGCTGGAGAGCTTCGACAGGGAGTCCTCGCTGGAGCGACGCATGAAGGAGGATCTGGAGGAGGACACGACCAGCGAGGCGCAGCCCCAAACCGAAATGGGCATCCTGGGTGGCGTGGCGGATAGCAAACAGTTTGCCGAATTTGATGAGGAGAATCGCGCGATACACGAGATCTCCAGCCAGCGGACCAGGGAGTTCAAGCGCCGTCCCATGGTGCACCAGGACTCGGATCTGCGCTCCGAGGACAGTCGCGACGCCGAGGGCTGGACGGAGAAGGACATACAGAAGAACAAGCTGCTGCGCAAGGCCGAACTGGACGCGGAGGCCAGCTACTACAAATACCAGGAGATGCAGGACGCCCAATCCACAGGCAGCTCCGGGAAGAAGGTGGTCATGGAGCAGATCGATGACGATGAGTTCTTTTTGCGCAAACGCGGCATCTCCGAGGACAACATCCAGCTGCGCCAATACATCAGCGACGCCATCCGCGAGGGCTACGAGCTGCCCAATGCGCTGCAGCACGTGGGCCACTCCACGCAACAGGAGCGGGAGCGGGAGCAGGTGGAGGATTACGGCGATTACGATGTGCCGCCGCCGAAGCCGCGTCGCTTGCATCGCAACTATCGGCCGGACTTCGAGGACTCGCAGGAGTTCCAGCGCAGCGACTACGGCGACGATGTGTCCTTGTCCCAGAATGGCAGCGACTTTTTGCCGAAGCGACCCCTGCGCAAGGCGCGCAGCCGCAGCAAGTACTCTATGGAGGGCAGCCAGGACATACCGATGGCCGACGGTGGCAGCAGCATTCAGTACTTTGACGACGATGAGGATTACCTCAGACCGCCCATGCACGAACGGCCAACCGAATCGGAGCAGGCTCTCAACAATCTGGCAGCACCGGAGCTGCCAACTCAACAGAGCCGACCACAGGCGCCCAGGCGCCAAAAGAAACGCACTCGCGACGACGCCTCTGTTGAAAAGGACGCGGATTCGTTCATCAATGGCTTTGGTGGTAGATCAGTATCGAACACCTTTTTGCAGCCACAGGAAGATGTAAGTAAATGTTCAGTATATTTAACTAAATAGAACTCTCGGATGCATAGCTCCCATTTTTAAACTACCATAACTTTGTCAAAACTAAACAGATTTTCATGTCTGATGGCATTTTTGTCATAATTTATCCTCTAAAATAATAATAATAATAATAAAATATTTGAGTTTTTAAAAAATTTTTTTTTGATTTTTTTGACAAAAAATCACAAGGGGGGACCCTTACTTATTTTGAAAAAAAAAATTTTCAAAAATTTAAAAATGCAAATTTATATTTTTAATCGATTTTGTATGTTACAATTAGTATAAAAAACAACATTAAAAGTGTTTCTGAGACGGTCAAATTTTTCGTCAAAAATCATGCCAAAATTGACAAAAATTTTGACATGTGAAGCTCTGAAATTCATACCTTCGATATTTTAAAATCGCATAACTTTGTCAAAACTTAACCGATTTGAACGTTTTATGGCATTTTTGTCATGTTTTATCCTCTAAAATAATTCAGTATTTAAAATATTTGAGTTTTTAAAAAAAAAAAATTTTGGAATTTTTTGACAAAAAATCACAAGGGGGGACCCTTACTTATTTTGAAAAAAAATTTTTTTCAAAAATTTAAAAATGCAAATTTTTATTTTTAATTGATTTTGTATGTCACAATTAGTATAAAAAACAATATTAAAAGTGATTCTGAGAGGGTCAAATTTTTCGTCAAAAATCATTTAAAAATTGACAAAAATTTTGACATGTAAAGCTCTCGAATTCATACCTTCGATATTTCAAAATCGCATAACTTTGTCAAAACTTAACCGATTTTAACGTTTTATGGCATTTTTGTCATGTTTTA